>JASDQU010358214.1:0-11889 GCA_032191745.1 Picea mariana | reverse complement strand
GGCTCTCGGCCTTTGACTTGCCACCCATCCTCCACTGACTCCTGGGTGGCCCACACGCTATATTCCTTATCGAGAAATCGCGTATCATGATTTCGTGATGTCTGATGCAATTGTTCATGGGAATCGTGAAACTCCGATTCCTGATTCTCTGATGAAGAAAATCAACGGTCCAGATCTCATTCTTGCTTTAATGGCTGCGATTAAATCGTGAAATCGCATATCACGATTTTGGGGTTTTTGTTGTCAAGTGAATTGGGCATTTCAAAGTCCCGATCCCCAATTCTCTGATGAAGAAAATCAAAGGTCCAGATCTCATTCTTGCTTTAATGGCTGCGATTAAATCGCGAAATCGCATATTGCGATTTTGGGGTTCTTGTTGTCAAGTGAATTGGACATTTCAAAGTCCCGATCCCCGATTCTTCGATGAAGCCTCTTGTCGAACTTCTCCCGGTGGCGCCTGATCGCTTCCACACGTCCTTCCAAATGGACGGTCTTGATTATGTCGAGATTTCGAGACTTTCAATGTCCTGGTTCTCACGACCTTGAGAACTCCAATCTCCTGATGGCTGATATCCTGATGACAACTCCTCATGTCGGGACTTCTCTTCTTGCTCCCAAGGCTTATCTCCCTCACAACTTCTACAGATCTGACGACTGTCGGTGACCCTGCACCAAATCTAACGGCTCTCGCTGCGTTCGATCATTCACTACTTTCAATCATTCACCTCTCTGAACTTGTCTTTTGTTTGCCTGTCATCTTCACTGTTGCCATCAATGATAAGCATTCGCTGTCTGTTCACTGAATTTGCCAACACATTAATCCACCCTTTTCATTATTTCTTTTATGGATCCAAGATTCACTCCCCCTGTACATTTTTCTTCCATATTTTATCTTTACCATTAGTGTTTAAATTTAGGTCTTAGCTTAGATCATTATCTTACATTTTTCATCTTGCTTTATATAGGAGTTTCTTTTTCACCCCCACATTACATCGATGTTATTATACTCAATATTCCCCTTAACCTACTTTTGTGGTAATTTGTTGGACATTAATAAAATTATCATATCTTATCTTATCTTCATATCCTTTTTTATATAAATTTTTTGTACTCTTATCACTATATTTTAATAGAATTATAAAGCATGTTGTCAAAGATTAAAAACAAAAAAAACTCAAGTACTTATTATATACTTTACAAATAAATTCCTTCCATGTAAAATAACTCATGACGCCACAAAAAAAAGACACATTGTTTATATAAGTCACAAATATTGTCTCCAATGAAAATCCAAAATTTACATCCTTAGATTATATCATTATTCATGATCTTCACCATATGTGTCATTAGTCCTTGAAGTTGTGGGAATATCAATGCTCATGAACATTAATCTAGTTCTATGTATGTATAGAATAACAAACCATCTTTTCTCCTACACTTGACTATAGTGACTTGGCCACATATATGGCTCATTTTTTTCTTGATAAAAAATTATCCAAGTCAAATGAAAGGACATGTGTATCTTCATCTATCCAATCCGAATATATTAAAGGTTTCAAACCACTTGCATTTAGATAATATTGGCTTAAATGATTCACTATATTCAATCTAAATAATTTCTTGTATAATTCCCACATATTCTAATTCACTATCAATAACAGTTTTATCTGAATCACGTGTGCGACTAATTTGTTGGAATAACACCATAAATCCACAATCTTATGTATTTTGCTTCTCATTTTTCTTCTCCACATAAAAATGATGACCATATGCATACATTGAAGAATACAAATGTATATTCTATACAATTCAAAAATATTTCAAACATGTGTATTTTAAGCGATAACATGATCATGAATAAAAAATAATATATTTGTATGAAACTATTATAATCATTTATGTATTTGGTTAAGGAGATATAACATATATACCTTCACATAGGCACATCTTCCAACGATCATTAATTCCTATACATGCCTTTTAATCTTTGAGTTGCATGCAATATTTCATTTCTTTGATATGCATTCTTGAACCCACCTATTAGTGCAATGCTTTGGCCAACATTCACACGGTTCATTTGGTAATGATTTCCCTCAATTGTTTTTTTTTTTAACTCTTAATATATTCCTCCCTTTATTTTCTTTCTTTCTCATAACATTCCACCCATTATCTTGTAGCACCTAAATTATATAACATCAATTTATCTATCACTTATGTCTTATTAAAATCTATACACACAAAAAAAGTACCTAGCTAAGTGTGTGTCATTTATAAAATATTATGATGATCATGATTAATTATAGTAATTTTTTTATACATATGAAATTTGTTCAATCATATCCTATTATATGTTAAGGTGTGAGACTCTCCATTTGTTTACAACACTTCTCCTTCTCTTTTGTCTTCTTCCTTTTGGGCATGCTCATTTCCTTACAAATGTCTTTAGCTCTTTCATGTATCTTTCTAAGGAAAACTTCCATGTGGTACTCAAAACACCGCTAATTCAATGTCATCCACTAAATGAACTAAAATGTGTAATTGAATATCCCTGAATCTTGATGGTAGTTCCTTCTCCAAGGTGTAGACAATTTCTACAATCTCTTCTTGTCATCGACAAATAGAATCAACAACAATCTCCCTTGAAGTGATCCGCATATTCAAATTAATAAGAAACACAACATAATGATATCATTTTTGATATTTTATTGTTATTTATTTATTTATAAAATTCAATAAATATTTTAGATATTGAATAATATTGTCATTGATTTCAATATTGTTTAATGCAATGATAAATTAATTGGTTATAGTTAATGATATTTACCTTACAAAATAAAAAACCTTGCCATGGATACTTGTAGTTATTTATTGAAGTTTTCATTGCAACAACCTCGTAAATCTATAGGACAAACATGCTACATAAAAAATAACTAGGGGGGGAGAGGACAACCAAGGATCACATGGATGGTCATGTGCTTTGTTTTGTGAATCTAGGAGGTTGGTCACTTGCCTTGTTAGAGGGTCATCTAGTCACTAGTTGACATCCACCCATGCTAGCTTCACGAAGAATGATATGAACAACTACAAACATATTTTATGAGTTGGTAGAGTGAGTTCTTGTGTTTGGGTGGGAGTGGGAGATTGATTTATAGATATAGGTGCATATCAACCCATACATACATATGGGTGATTAAGATGTTGCAATTTATAGTAACAATTTAATCGTACATAGATTTATGTGCATTAGTGTTGCAGTGTGTGTGCCTATATATATGCTATTGATGGACATGTCATTTGTCTCGAGTCCCATGACCATCATAACCTTTTGAAAGTATGGTATTCTACATATCCATGTTTATAAAAATGGATATGTAGAATACCATACTTTCAAAAGGCTATGATGGTCATGGGACTCGAGACAAATGACATGTCCATCAATAGCAAATGCTTACTTTAATAAAAAAAAAAATGTATCGTGTTGGAGTCCTTACATAAGATATAACATTTTTACAGTTTGTACCTCATTTTTAATCACAACTATCTTGTTGCTTCTATACTATGTTGATCTTGCCTTCCTTCAACATCCTTTGGCCATTCATACTTGTTTGTATCTGAATCCTTCAAGTAATTCCTAGTTGATATACTTTTATCCATTTTTTTAGAGGAACATTTTTTCCCATGTAATCATGCACAACAAACTCCAAGAGACTTCACCACCGTTGACGGGTGGTAACCAGGGTAAATATTCAATGTAAACTATCGTACACCTAACACAACAATGACATAAAGTATCATATCACATAGGTGTACTAACATATCATAAAGACAACCAACTTGGGGACTTGACCTTGATACCTCATGCCTGTAAATCATGGCACTCAGCAACTCAAGCTAACCAACCCAGTTCTTTCTTCAAAGGAACATATCTCCAAAAAGAGGCAGATACATTTTTTAAAATGTGCATTGGGTCTAGAAAAAAAAATGTGTTATCTTTAGGTCCTTCCAATAGGGTAGTTTATAGAATTTAGATATTCTAATTCTTTCTGTTGGGACTTTCTCATTATGCTAAATATTCATTATATAAATTTAACCAAACTCATAGTGTCTTTCTCATGAGAGGCAGTCTAATATCCTCCCTGCCATTTACAAAATCCATCTTTGTCAATCAACATAAATGATGATTTAAATGAATAAGTTGTCGATGTCCTTTGTAGACCATTTTGTTTAAATCTTTTGAATGCCTCACTTATAATTGACCACTACAATGTGGGCATGCATGATAACCCTTTTTCTTGAGCCCTACACATAATATAAAAAATTATTCTTACTAGGGTAACTAGATAATAATCACACAAGGAATAACATTCAATTTAGAAATTAATAAAGTTTACATATAAGTAATTTGGTACTTTTTTAATATATATATTTTCTAAAATTACTCTTATTACCAGAGCGCACTATAAATCTTATAAAATCATGCATGCACCGACATAATATCCCACAAAGTGTGAATTCATGATCATGTGAATCCAATGACTAGAAACATCATACATTTTAATTTCATTCCATAAAAGTTGTAATTCATCTATCAGAGGCATTGAATACATATCCATTTTCTTCACTTGATGCTTTCTAGGTACTAGTAAAACCAACATTAGGTGCTCCTCCTTAACTGATATCCAAGGTGGATTATTTTAGTTGATTAGAACCATAGGCCTTGTGCTCCATGGAAAATTCCTGGTCTTCCAAATTACCATGCCAGATAGGTACACCACCCGACATATTGGGAGCTGGGATTAACCCCATTGCAAGACCAAATCTTCTTCTTTGCTTCTCATCAACAAATTTTTTTGGCCAACTAGATTCTATGTGTTTCAATGCCATTGAATTTGTTGGGATTCTGATCAATTTATCACCACTTCTATTGAATGCATGCCATTCCATTAATTAGACCAACAACTTACATATAAACAATCACATTAATATGGGGAATATGGACATGTGGCACGACAGTTTATTTGGTATTTTTTTCCCATGACATCAGTGCGATAACGATATTCTTTACATTATAGACACTTATCTTCTCCTCCATATTTATCTCTATATAAAATGTAATATGTAGGGCATGCATGAAAGGAATCATATAACACCATTGGATCCTTAATTATTATTTGTTCTTTCTTCGCAGTTCTTGGAATATTATTGTCATTTGGCCAGAACTTGTCATGTGATGCACTATTAACACAAAACATATAATATATATGGTTATTATATTTCCAATGAATGAGAATTATTTTCCATATAAATAAAGTTGATAGAAAATTTTCGATCAATTGGGAAGAAAATTATAGATATCTCATAAAAATGTATAGTACCTCAACAATGTTAAAAATCTATTGTTTGTCGAACCAAAATTTTCTTTCATGTGTTAGAGTAGGGGAATAATTATTAGTGTAGAGCATCACACCTTTCCTTCTTCAAATAAAGGTGTTGTTACAACATTTTTTCTTGCATCCCCATATATGATATCATCATATTCATAAATTCCTTGGCTTTGTGCCCCACCTAATTATTGATTTTCTTTGAAATGTTATTTGAACATTTTTTTAAGATTTATGYATCATGAGACAAGAATGTATCATGTCTACATCACCATAATCTCTTTCACCATTACTATTGGTGTTCCCATCATACCTTCTTCTTTTTCTGGGTAGGCTACACCTCAAGTGAAAATATTGTAAGAGATTAATTAATCCATTTAACAAATTGTTCGAAAAAAAATGGTGTATTTCTACAGAGGATGAACACCTTAAGAAACCACTCACACAACCAAATCAAATATCAATACACCAATGTTTTTATGTGGTTAAAACCCTCTAATAGGGAAACAATCCACAACCCTAGCCAATACAACCACTTGAGGCAATATATTAATGAAAAATAAAAAAATGTACATAAGAGTTTCTCACAATCGATCTTCAGCAAGTGACCCTCCATGCTCTTTAAATAGAGATCATGGCTAAATCAAATGCGAAGCCAAAAATCAATAGTCAGTAGTATTGAGGATAATATGAGTTGTAGGATTACTTTATATCTAGAACATATCATGAACATCAAATTACATAACTACAAATGCATATTAATGCATACTAAATAAACTCACTAAAGAAACACACTTTTACATAAAGGAATATTAGACCACGTTGATCTTAACTTGCTCCTAAGTGTCTAAATATCCTAACACCCCCCCTTAAGAACAACCTGGGATAAGATTGAAGGATTTACAAAGGTGACACAATAGAAGAAGCAAGGAGGCATTAGAACCTATCCCCCCTTATTGACAACTTCCCGAACTCCTAAAATAGATCAAAGTTTGGAAAATTTCACTTCCTTAAGAGCCTTTGTGAAAATGTTTACAACTTGATCATCTGTAGGGAAAAATAGCACTTCAAGAACCTACTCATGAATGAGCTTTCTGATGAAGCACATTTGTATCTCATGTTGATGAAAATAAATGGTTGTCCTTATAACAACATTTTCGAATTTTGCTAGGCTAAGGCAAGATAGGCAGGATTATTATCCTATGTTTATGGCCATTACAAAAATATCAATTAGTCCTCAAGCAATATGTACTTGGGCCTAATGTTGTGTTATGTGTTTTTTGTTTTTTCAAAGAAAAAAAAAGGATGCTTATAACATAATTATTTATATCATATTAAAGAAAGTGATCAAAAGATAAATCTAAAATAATCATTACACATCAAGTCAAAAAGTGAGATCAAAACCAACAATGATTTTATTAATTCAATTCTGAATTACATCCAAAAATATTTTCCTCATACCCCATGCATGGGTAAGGACCAAAGTAAGACTTAGAAGTCAAAGGTGGGATTTTACATCACACAGAGACTACTGGTGTCTTCTAAGTAAAGACCAAGACTAATAAAATTGGATCAACAAGACACAATGTGTCATTGTCTTGACTCTGCAAAACAATTCTAATCAGCACTGAAAATTAATTTAGAAGTCAAATAAGAATGAACAGACTATCAAAACAAATGATTGACTTTTGGAAGCATGTCAATAACCTATGCTTCTCAACCATTCTTATTTCCACCTTCAGTAAAACCCTACTATCGACAAGAATATTTATCCTTCAAGTAATTCAAAAGTGAATGAAAAATGAATGTAATCTCACTTTAGAGGAAGAAAAAACCTTATCAAAGTTTATGCCTCTCTATTTATCCTCCTTGTCCCTTCATCAAGTTCTTCCTTTAATCCTCAATGGTAGTTTTGATTAGTTCAACTACCTTCACTTAGGTAGTTAACTAACTTTAGTTAAATGGGAAAATTTTTAAATAATAATCATAATAAGGGTAATTAATAAATAATAACTAATAGGTGGGGACCCCCTAAATAAATTTATTGTGTAATTTTCAAAGTATTCCCTTGTACCTCTATAATTGCAATATGCATACCATCCATAAAATAAATTCACATTTGACAACCCCCAAAAATAATTATGCTATAAACACACTTGTGACTNTATATATATATATATATATATCCACAAAATAAATTCACATTTGACAACCCCAAAAAATAATTATTGTATAAACACACTTGTGACTCCCAAAAATAAATTGACTATACACACACATACACATACCATCCATAAAATAAATTCACATTCGTCAACCCCAGAACATAATTATGCTATAAATACACTTGTGACTTCCAAAAATAAATTGACCGTGTGTGTGTGTGTGTGTATAAAATTCCACATGGAGTCATCATAGAGTAAAATTAAAAGACACATTTTTTGTCTGAGGTTTTCCTCTTTTGTCCACTATCCTCAAATGAAGCTACCCCGTGTGTCTATAAATTTTCCTTGGAAAATTTCTTATCTTCATTTGATGATGCTTTAGGGTGCATATCATCAAAGGTGATATTATTAGGCTCATGTTTTCGGGGAATAGAATGTGAGGTAATTGAATGGGAAGATTAATCAGAACTAGGTGACATGTCACATTTCTTCCCTTTACTAGGTTCAGGTTCCTAAACTAAAGATTTGTTTATATTGGGTTATTGAGAAGATAATGTATGTGAAGCCATGGAAACGGTAGGTTGAAGAGGTTGCTTAGGAGGAGGTGGAGGTAGTGGAAAAGATACAATAGGCCATCCATGATGATGAGGTTGAGGAACATTAATTATTTCATTCCAACCATTATTTCATTCCAACACTGAATTGTCAAACCAGGGTAAGTGAACTTAGAGCTGCTACACTATATGTGCTGGTAAGATTCTAATTCCTATCTAAAGGTTATTCTGAGAAGAAAACACAAACTTACTCTTGGAAAATGAACCCTAATGATTATCTTGAAACTAATCATTTCTTGTCTAATTCAATCAAATGGAAACAATTCTGAGTTTAAGTAAAGGTATTTCTATTCCTAATCTAATATAATCACCCAAGACTATCTACCATTATCTTAAACATCTAATCATCATCATATCTATCTAAACCATAAAAGAGAGATCATTTTTTAAAAACCTTTTAATCTAAGCATCAAGCAATTCTAAATCTAACACAGGTGAAACAAATAAATGTCCTATTTTACCCTACAGGTACTAGAAGCTTCCTTTAATCAAACTATAAGATAGCTATCCTAACAGAACAGAGTAAGTCTAAACTCTGATTATCTTTGAATCATGATTGAACTGGAAACTAGAAAACAGAGAAAATCTAAATTAATCACTTGGTTCATTATTCAAATTCTACAAGGATAAATAACTCATTCAACATTCATCGATCTATAAGATAATATCAAACTGTAAATGATCTAATCGAAAAATGGCTAAGCTAGAATTAAATGGAGTAATTTCAAGTTCAAAAACTAGCTCACATGCAAATTCTAGAACTAAAAGTAAACTAACTCTACTATGAAAAAGAGATAGTGAATTGAACCTATTGGTGAGCCCAACCAAGAGGTGCAATCGCCCTAAAACGGAACCAGAGCTACTCAGATTATTCCATGAAAAAATTGTTTCATACTTCACGCTCCATAATTCATAAAACAAACTCAAATCATTTTAACAATGAATAACATAACACATAGCAAGTTGTATTATCAGAAATCGTATCACAACATATCGTAACCAACATTTATTGAGAGTGATCCCAGTTTATATAGATCTTCTCCAAATAGTTTTGAACATAGGTGCATTAATCTAAGCGAATCTTAGATCCGAAAATGACTCATAGTCAGTTAGAACTAACTTCACAGCTTCATGACACGTAGTGTCAAGAAGCATGGATTATAAAGCATTATAATAAAACAGTTCTACAATCTCGCCCTGAGTCATCATATTGAGTTATGACTCAATAAATTATATGAATCGGACTGTCAATCCAATCTGGCCATGTCGTGCAAGTATTTGGCATCTCCACTAAGTGTGAGCCGGTACCTGGTACTGATAAGTCTGTTTCAAGGGACAAGTACCTAACTCATGTCACATTAGCATCAATATTAGTTTAAAATATCAAAATACATTACAAATAACTTGAATCATAGGAATACCTTGAATAGCCCCATTTAGTTGTAAAAGGATGTCAAATGTGTCATGGTAAGGCTAGAAGGAAATGATACTAGATATGAAAATGGGGTATATTTGACATGATATAGGAAAAAATATAGTAAAAACTGGAGACTAACATTCCCCCAAGTTGAAGTCTTTGCTTGTCTTCAGACAACAAAAAGTCAAAAACTGAGATTCATCAGAGTGTTGCAGCAGCTGCAACCAACATTTGCAATTTCTCATGTTTCTTCATGTTTATGATTTCCTTCTTAAGAATTCGATTAATGATGATGTGCTTCCTGGAAATCTTCTGCAGTCTCCTATTCTTCTGAAAAAGACCTTTATTTTTTCATTTTAATTGTTCAATCTTTGACGAGAAGTGAGCTTGCCTCAGTTTCATAAGTTCATTTTTTGTTTTGATGTGCCAATCCAGTATGGTATATTCATGTGACTTCTCTTTTAACCTGTGATTCCTGCTTTCCAATCTAGCTACCATTGGTCTCAAGGATCTACTGGAAGAGATTTCACAGTAAGATTCGAAAGTTTTACCATGTCCTTGTTGTGTTTGAGGGCTGGATGCATGAGTGAACTCATCTAGTCTTTGAACATGGGTGTCGAATGGACTAGATTTAAGAGTAAACTCGTCATATACTTGAATAGGGGTGTTGACTGGACTGGGTTTAGGAGTAAACTCGTCATATACTTGAATAGGGGTGTTGACTAAATTAAGTTCATGAGTGAACTCCTCATACACTTGAACAGGGATATCAACTGGAATTTGAATTGGCTTGTCTCGCTCAATCTCTTTGGGTGCGTTATTTTGCTGATTGACTTTACGGACTTTTCAAATCAATTGGGAGAGAGTCCATGTCATCTCAGAAGACTCTAGAGCCTCCTCATGAGCATCCATACTTTTTAATGTTTCTTGGAATGGGTAACTAGGCACAGAGTTATCCATGTCTGACAATGTGTGTGTGCATTTTCATTTGGGATTTCTCCTAGGTTTGTCAATTAACTCAAGTTGTTCCACATCAATAATATTTTTAGCAGTTGTAGGAGAAATCATAATTTCAACATTTGCCTCTGTAGGGACAGTGTTTTCCACTCTTTCATGGTTAGTTTCCACACCATCAGAACCATGGACATCAAACGAATGTTATGTACTAGGATTATCATCCCTAGCCTCAATTGTGCAGTCTGGTGTATCCTTAGGGTCATCACAAATTTTGGTCAGGGTTTTAAGACCCTTTTTCTTAGAGTTTGACTTCTTCTATGGAGGAGCAGACCCAATATTTTTATCTTTAGATTTGTCAGAAGCTAGGGTTCTTATGTAAGGTAGCTAGAGAGGTAGTGGGGGGTCCTAGAGGGCCCATAGTGATAATAGTGGAGGTCATTCAATGTAAGGTGGACTAGGTCCACTATATTATTAAATAAGGCCCACTATGGTAGTTAGATATAATAAATGGGTAATTAGACATAGTAAATGTAAGAGGACTTCTTAGAAGGTTATACTTCTAGAAGATTCCTCCTCTAGAATGTTCTTAGGTGATGGTAGCACTATATAAAGGGATTCAAGCAATGTAATGAGACATGAAGAGAAATATTGCATTTGGAGCGGTAGCTCAATAGGAGGATGCCCCCTCAAAGAGACAAGTGAACATGAGAGTATCCCTTCCATAATAGGATCCATTGTATGGTGTTACCCTACCTCAAAGGTTTTCTTTATTTCTTGTGTTCATGTTATGGTAAATGGTTTATGGTTTATTCTTGGTATTATTGAAGTATATTTTCAGATCTGGTATAGGTACTTAACAAGTGGTATCGGAGCACTTTCCTTGGCCAAAGGAGGAAATATTTGTTTTTTCTTTTTGCAGAATTTTTTCTAGGGAAGAAAAAGAGGGCGGCGCACTTCAGGTTCAGATATAAAGATTTACTAGCTGAATTTGGAAAAAAAAAATTGGATATTTAAATTCCTCTCGGAAAAATACCCAATTTCAAAAAAAAAATCAACCGAAACGGAGTTCGGGAAGTAAAGTTATGAACATTTTACATTCAGCAGTTTTCATAGTTTTTCCGGAAAAAGTCGCGATTTTCTGCCGTAACTTATTGTTCTATTTTTGGGGGTTTTTCATAGAAATATGTATTTTACAGGGAAATGTGATAGCCCTAGTATTGAATCATTCATTAAAGAAAGAAAATCAGCATGAGAAGATACTTGGCTCCATTGGGTAGATCTCAAATTGCAAGGTGATGTTGCCATTTGGTGGAAATTGCTTGATTATAATGAGATGATGAGACTTTCCAATGTAG
>JASDQU010358210.1:0-11889 GCA_032191745.1 Picea mariana | reverse complement strand
TTTGTGAGAACAAAGCCTTTGATACCATACAAATTGATTAGGTTCTAAATATAAAGAATCAATTCATACCTTTTGTGTATGTGGCACATTATGGAGATCAAAGAATTGCTCCATCTGAAGTATCCATGTGATTGGGTCCTTGCCATCAACCTTCCTCATATCAATCTTAGGAACGTGGTTGGTCTTCAAGCCAAAGTTGGAGTTTCTCCATTCTTGATTCACCTTCCTTGTGTCCTCATCATGAATTTCATGGGATACATTTTCACTTTCAGGTGTCTTCTCTGTTACGAAATTTTTCAATACTTCCATGATCTCCCCTTTTAAACCATTCATCTTAGTATCCAATTTAGCTTCCATTAAATCCATCTTCTTTTGTAGTTCATTTATGTCCCTACGCATTTCTTCACGTTCATCAAGATTCTAAGTAGGATTTTCTGGAGGCTTATTTGGTGTAGAAGGTCCCTTTTTTGGTGGCATGTTGGCCAAGTATCACTTTTGAACCTTGATTTTGAGGTGGTTCTACTAGACAATATTTATTTTTTTTCATCTCCCAAGTTGAGGCCCTTCTAGGTATGAAAATTTATTTCATTTAGTTCTCTAATATTTCTTCTCTGCAATGCCATGGGTCTGATCAAAATTGGATGTGCCAAGTGGAATTTACGGTAACTTCCCCACAACTTGCCGATTTTTGTCCTTTCTAGGAGATCTCACTTGTATAGCGTGCCCCTCCCAAAATAATTGATATAAAATTCTGAAACTCACACCAGAAATACTAAAGACTGTCCACGATCCAATGAAACCAGTCCCACTCAATTTTGATACTCTGGGAAGAAGTTATGATTGTTTTACCTGGAACACCTTCTTGAGACTAGTCAATAGGACTAGTCAGATACCCTATCTTACATAGGGTGTATCTACAAATTTAATATGACCTAGAAGATGAAATTTTACCATAGATACCTTACTTATTTATTTAAATATCCTCTGGAGGTTAGGGTCTGAAATTTTACATACATTTTTTTATAGTGAACATTCCGCAATGACTTAGTTCAGGATGATTCCAAAACCCTATCTTGTACAGGCTGTATCTCCAAAAGTGTAAGGCCTCAGGAGCTGAATTTTGAACTCAAGGTACCTTGATCTATATGATAAAACCCCCCAATCCGTTCCTTCTAAAACATTGTAGAAAAACAATTATAGCAAAAATTCCAAGGTGTTTCAGATGTAGCAGCGAAACCCCAAGACCTTGAGCTTTGATTCCATATTTTAAGAACCAAATATTAATATAGCATAGAAAAACCTCAGAAAAAGTGCTCAACGCCTTGAAAAAGAGATAATTTTAGATAATAAGACTCTTTGAGGGGGCAACCTCCTTTTACCCCACTTAAATGTTCAAGTACAAGATGATTCAAAATGAAAAGGTCTCCTTGGTATATATAAGAGACCAGGAGGTATAATTACAACTAATGGCCTAAAGCTGACATAAATAGAACAACATTACTAATATATTATTCCCTAATTAAGGGGTAATGAGCCAATATTAGGGCTTAACACCTTTTTAGTTTCAGTCTCGACCAAGCAGCTCAGCAAGAAACCCAGGGGGTCCTTCCAAAATATTTTTCCATCTATAATAAAATATTTTAGAGCATGCAGCTACAGTGTCCTGGATTTAGATGGGGTTAGTTCACTGGGACATTGAAGGGTCAATAGATAAGAAACTATATCATGATACCATACTGAAGAATAAAACCTGTCTTCAATCTCAACCATAGGAATAGTGAAATCGAGTTCATTTATTTCTAGAGAACTCTCGTCTTCTTGTAGCTGATATATTCCAAGTGCCTGCAAGTTGGATTCGACCAACAATTTAGCCATACCTTGGCCTTTAATGAGTTTTTTTGGTTTGAATTCAAGATCGAACTCCTGAATCTTAGCTAACCATCTGCCTCTTCACCCATCACTATCTGGCTGAACCAATATGTCTTTGACTGAGCTTGTAGGAACATAGGCTATGATCTTCGAATGTAATACGTACGTTCTGAAAGCCTTGAGAGCCTTTACCATTGCGTAAGCTTGTTTTTCTAGTATATTATATTTCATCTCAGCGTCTCTCATACTTTTACTAAAAAAAGCAATGGGTTGTTCAAAGCCTTCTTCATTTTTCTGTAACAATACAGCTGCGATAGTGTGTTCGGAAGCGAAGGAAAAAATCAGAAATTCTTTTGTGTAATCAGGACTTGCTAAGACTGGTTCTTCGCTGATAACTTTTTTGATTCATTGAAAAGATGCTTGGATTGACTTGTCCACTTCATCTCACTATTAGTTTTCAACATATCTGTGATCAACTTCACAATTTCAACAAAGTTAGGGATAAATCTTCTCAAGAAATTTATTTTTCCTAGGAAGGATTGGATTTCTTTTACATTTCTAGGGATATTTATAGTATCTATTGCCTCAATTATTTTAGGATCGATTTTGATTCTGTATTTTGACACTACAAGACCCAACAACTTACCTTCTTGCATAGCAAAATGAGATTTTTGGGGATTGAGGGACAAACCAAATTTACGACATTTCTCGAAAGTTTGCTTTAGGTGCACTAGATGTTCCACATCAAATTTTGAAAAAACGGTCAAATCATCGAGATAGATAACAACAAAATTATCTTTCTCACCCACGAAGGCAATGTCCATGGCTCGTTGGAAGGTTTCCCCTGCATTCATCAAGCCGAAAGGCATTTTATCGTACATGAAGGTACCCCAAGGGGTAGTGAAAGTTGTTTTTTCCTTATCATCATGGTGTACTGCGATCTGATTGTAACCTAAAAAAGCATCAATCATTGACATTCTGTTAGCTCCAACTACTCTCTCTAAAATGTGGTCCATCTTAGGCAATGGATAATTGTCTTTGAGTGATGATTGATTCAGGTTTCTAAAATCGACACACAGTCTGATTTTGCCATTTTTCTTTCTTACTGAGACTAAATTAGCCACCCACTCAGAATATCTTAGTGGGACGATGATTTTGGCGTCCAAGATTTTTTTGACTTCCTTTTCAATTACTGGTAGAAGAATAGGGTTTATCTGTCTGAGTTTCTGTTTAAAAGGCTTGACACCAGGTTTCAAAGGAATTTTATGTTCAATTATAGAAGTATCATAAGTTATCAATTCATCGTAACACCAAATGAAAATGTCTTTATACTTTCTAAGCAACTCAGCGTATTTACTTTTGTTTTCTGGGGATGGGTATTTGGATAGTTTCACCAACTGAGGGTTTTCTTGGTACCTATGTCACAGTCCTCAACCTCTTCAGGTTGCAGTTGTAAGGTGGTTATTAATGGGATATCATCTTAATTAAATAACCTTTCCAAGGGAATCAATCCCTTTGGGATCTGGTTATGTTTTAGAACAAGCATACGATGATTGGCGATTTTATCATGAAATTCCTGGGGGTCTTCCCCTTCCTGCATGATCCAAACAGGATCATTTTGGTTTTCTTGGTCAACATGAGTTTCAACAAACTCTTCTATTGATTCTAAAAATTTACGCAGTTGTTCATCATCCTCAAAAACTTGCCAGTGTTGTATGTTATTTGGTATGGAAGGTCAGTGTCTCATTTGTATATGATATTTTAGTTTGAAAGTAGTGGGAAGTGTGAAGGTTGAGGCTGCTTTGGCTAACACAACAGCCTATTGGTTTTCAGTTCTTGGAATGTAGTGGATTTTGACAGAGGAGAAGAAATTTTCAATCAGATCCTAGATGCAATTCCTGTAAGACCTCGGCCTAGGATGTTTGTCCTAGTACTATCGGTTTACCTGTTTTACGATTAGCTTGGCATCACCAAAGATTTCGAGGTTTTTTATTTTCATTATCCTAGTGGCTTCCAACCCTAATACTAAGGCTTCATACTCACATACTTTATTAGTGTGGTCCACATTCCACTGGAGTCTATAGGAAAAATGGATTACGAATTGATTATTAGGGGCCACAAGGAGTGCCCCTGCTCTGGCTCCAAGGTAATATGAAGCGTCGTCAAAAAACATCTTCCACACACCAGTGCTATATACACTTTGTTTATTTTTTTCTTTTTCTGTTTTTCTTTTGTACAACTTTCATCTATACCTAAAACAATATCATCATCAATGGATAAGATACAATTACCTAGATCCTGATCACCAATATATACAGGGTGATTATTCAGGTTGCGCAGATCACTTACCATGAATGCTAACCTGGTCTCTCTATACAGGGGTTTGAACTGTCCTCCAAAAACTGGGATCGTAGCATATGTCATGTCAAGCTGGAGGGACCCCCCAAGCTTGGCACCCCAGGATCTAGATAACAACATATCATATTTCGAAGTGATATCGATGACCACTATGTCCATAAGAATGTTTTTCGCAGGTATTTGAGCCATATTTACCACCAAGTCTTTAATCATGCCTATACATTTAACTTTTCTAGAATCGAAAGAATATAAATCTCCATAAGGCCTAGTAATTTCGAGGCCCAATTTATCCATAATGGCTTTAGGCATTACATTGTGGGATGCTCCAGAATCAAGCATACAGTTATGGAGTAGTTGGTCGAACAAAGTTAATGTGATATAGAAGGGAGAAACAATGTCTTTGGTGCCTTCGAAATGAGGGCCAAAACCTATGTTCGGCTTGTCATCTTCTAAGTTAATGACGTCGGCTTAGATTTCATCTTCCGAAAAACTAATCAACTTAGCAATTTGTTTTCTGTACGTTGGGTTTTTTTCCAGCTCGACAAGAGGTATGGGGATCTTGATTTTATTGATTTCGTTTTCCAGATTGAAATTTCCCACAATTTTGTCATTCTCAACATTTTGGGCTTTGAATCCCTTATTATCATCTTTCTTTTGTGGTGAAGGTTTTGCTTCAGTTGCAGGAGCTTTCGCTTTCGGTGTTTTAACTGTGAGTGTTTCAACTACCTTAGTCTTGGTAGGTTGTGTGTCTGTTTGGTCGGTTTTTACAGTCTGTTTTTCAACATTTTTTGAAACTAGCTCGTGTGTCTCGCTCCTTGGCAAGATCTTTTTCTTTTGAGTGATTGTAACACTCATGTTTCTAGGCCTTAGATTGTACTTATGTTGAATCTCTTCCATTATACCATCAACAATACCCTAGTAGGTCAAATCTTCAGAAGTACTATTGTTTAGGTCATTTTCCAATCTATTTTCTTTATTTAAGAATTTTTCATAATCTTGTCTTGATAAATAGGGTTGTGTCTCATCATCACCTAGATTGTTTATATCTTCCTCTAATTCCTCAAGATCTTCTAAATATTCCTCTCCAATGAAGTTTTCACTCTTGAAGGGGGTTGGGATTTTCTGATCCTCATTCTTAATCTGTCTTTATGGGACTTGAGGATTGGGATTCCTTCTGAAATCCTTTCTAGGAAAATGGTCATTTTTAGTCTGCTCTAATTCCATTTTCAAAATCTTCTTAGACAATTCTTTAATTATCCTAGCCATGTCGTCCATTTTGTCTCCCGAAGATCTTCCTGACCCTAAAGATCCTCCTTGTTCTCTATATCTTCTGGTTTCTTTGTTCCCAGCCTCCGTTTTGGCTTTTAGCTTTCGTGAAGCCATCATGTTTGATTCGATTTCTAGGGCATCGTCTTGCATCTTGGTGAGCTCTACTGATCTCCTCTCTCTCAATAGTAAGGCGAAATCGGGGTCGAAAGCTCCAGCAAAAGTTACTTTCGCTGCAAGCTGAGAAGGTTTGACCTCGATGGGAATTTTATTGTACAATTTATTAAATCTTTGGGTGAACTCGAGAACTGATTCAGAATTTTTCTTTCAAAGAGCCCCGAATTCAATCAGATAATAGAGGTGATCTTTTCTTTCTCCATTTCCTGATGAAAGCACTTTCGAGTTCATCGTATGACCTTAAAGATCCCACTACTAAGCCTTGGAACCAGGTTTTGACCTGCCCTTTTAAAGTTTGTACTAAGAGTCTAGAGTATACGTCTTCGTGTTCGAGTCCTAGGATATCGACAAAATGGTCAAAGAAATTGATGTGCTCTTGTGTGGTTAAATCGCCTTCCCCTGTAAATTTTGGGAGATTTTTCATGTAATTTTCTGGAAGGTCATGTAGAGGAACTGAGAGGACAAGAGGGGCATATCTGGAAACCACCTTAGAAAACATTCCAGGGAACGATACTTGGCCACCTGCGGCACCACCTACAACACCACCTACAACACCGCCTCTAGCCCCCGCACCTCCGTGTGCAGCCATTGATATATTTGAGATTGAAACTTGGGTTGTACTTGAATTTGACAGAAAGGTTGTGGTGAACTGATCATCAAGGCATAGGAAACTAGAAAAAGAAATCCCAAGGTGAAGAGAACTTGTTTCTCCAGGCTTGTAAGACAAATATATCGAAGAATTGACGAGGGCTAAATTAGGATACACAGGACATTCGTCCAGGCGTTCAGTAGTAGGAGTGTGGACTTAGAGAAAAGAGCACATATCGATCGATAGGGGGAGGGAGAGGGATCTCTCAAGTGTTCCTCTGACGTTCAACCATGAAGAATTTGGTTGATAGATGACATGTGTTGGTGAAATGATTTGTCTAAGAGATCTTCTTTATTTTAAAATCATTTCCGGATCAGAAACTAGCGAAGTCTGCTTGTCATCTGGGTTCTTTATGGTGTTCTTTCGGCTAGAAATCAATTTAAAAAATGTGGAGCCGCCAAGTGAAAAATAAAAGTAGCCTTAGAAGGTTTTTCGATCTTTGTTCACTATCAAAGAGAGAAAGTGTCAATTTCATTCTTCCCAAGGAAAAGATTCATTTCTTCGGTCCCCGACAACAGCGCCAAAAAGATGTTGTTCCTGAGTTTATACTTTAAGGCTCTAAAGTATACTGTCAAGGCATCCAAAAAGGTAGAGATAATTAATGGGTAAAAACAACTAGTTTAAAAGAAACCGAGATCACAGTTGGTTCCTTAACTGTCTCTATATAGCTTCTCATTGTTCTTGAATGCTAATATCCCTTTCAATAGCAGCCCATGATCGTTCAAGTTCTACCCATGTATTTGTTGTTTGTAAGATGGTATTGAATAGGTTTAACACAATGCTCGTTTGATCTGACAGACCAGGTTCTATATTGGGTTGTCTGGTAATTGGAACAGTCATGAAAGCTGAGGGTTTCTTTTTTGTAAATCAAGAATATTTTCAAGGGTCTGAAATTTCTGGTTCGAATTTATAAAAATAGAACTTCCAAATTATGATTCAATAGTATAACAGAAATAAAGGCCTTTTCTATAATCTGAGTCAAATTTAAAGGAGACAATGTACGGAATGAAGAAAAAAAAGGAAACATGTAGTTGTATAACAAAAATGAGGCATCAATTTAAGAGGAATCTCATTTTAAGTTAATACGAAAAAAAAGGATGATAACTTTGCAGAAGCATACAATTTCAGAGTCCTAAAATGTTCATAGGTCTTATATCCACTGAAATTTGATACAAAGGAAAAACTGCAAACGATTAGATAATCTGACTGTTCAATCACTATAATAGAAGTTACCACATGAAACACTTCAAATGAAAGTATGAAATAAAAATTGAATGACAGAGAAACACATAACTCAGGCTTGACCAAATCTGGAATCTTCAATCTATATTATATTAATTCAGGCAAAACAAAGTTTTTTCTTTACAATTCATCCAAAAAAAAGCCTCTTCTTAGTCTTGAAAAATTACATTTATACAAAACCACCAATCTTAGGACGGATGGTGATTTCCTAATTCTTAGAGACTAACTATTTGTTAAAAAAGAGATCCAAAACCATTTTCATGACCTTCTCCATTTATCTGTAAACTTTATTGACTGCAACTTTAAGTTAGGCTCAACTAACAACTTGTCCATTAGGGTGACATTGATTTTTCTTAGTTGTGAAATTTCCATTTGGATTGCACTCAAATTTTCCCTAAACTTTAATTGATGTCTTACAATATTGATTTGTCCCAAAAGTCCTGTACAATTACCTTTTCCAATATTTAATGACCCTTTGTCTAAAATATCAAAAACATCTTCATAGTCATCTCTGATTTCTTTGGCTATTCTTTTGCTTTCAGTTATGTTGGTTTCCCATAACTTGAGCATGATGTCGCCTCTGATTTTCTCTGTGGTTGATACTTTCGTAGTTTTGGGTACCTCTTCACCTATTGAATATATAATTTCCTTTTTGAGAGTAATCCTCGCTGCTTTGGCTTCTTTTTCCCTCAGGAGAATATTATCAAAGGAATTATCTACTCCTTGAAAGTAATTCTGAACAATTTCTATCATGGAAATCAATTTCTGCTGCTTAATTTCTATTTTTGAATGCACTTCCAGTGACAGGGCCTGGAAAGATTTTAGGTCTAGAATCTGATAATTCCATTGATATTAGTCTAGCCTGCAACTGTTCTGCGTGCTCCTTTTGCTAAGTAATCTATAGCTGACTTGTTTGTATTTCCTGGCTCATTTCGTCCAAACTCATTTTGAGTGATTGAACCTCTAACCTTTCGGAAGCCCTTCTTTGCTCCAAGCTTTTACTCATTTCTTCTCTAATGCTTTCCTCAGCATTCTTTAATTTCTCTCGTAATTGTGCTATGATTTTATCACTCTTCGTTATACTTGTTATCATTTTTCCCACGGTAAAAAATTTTGTTGTTGTCATGGCTCCCATGGAACCTACTATCTCTGTAGCGAAATCTTCTTCCTCCAAATTTTGTCCATCTATCAAGACTTTATTTTTTTTTAACCATTTTCCCCTCCCTCTTATGCATATCCTGTTTCAATATGGCCTTCCTTTTTCTACCAAAAAAATAATCGGAAGGAGGAATCTCATCTATGGGAATGGAGGTAAGGTCATCAACAAATAGAACTCCCATCTGTGGGAGTCCAAAAGTGGATTGTAAGGGGGTTAAGGAAGCTACGGGACTCCCTAGATCCGTAGATCCTTTCCCTCCTACTGCCTTAGGCATGTTGACATCAACCCTTGGTGATGAAGTGGGAGTAGGGTTACCGGACTTGGGAGGTCTCCCTAACCTTTTCTTTGCTTCGGTATTTTTGCTTGGTGGAGGCCTTTCTGTATCCTGCAGGGCTTTTTTTGGATTTCCCTTCTTTTGTGCTTTTTGCTCAAAACCTGGTGGAATGCTTTCTTTCTCCTAGGGGAGGGTAATTTCTTCTCCTTGAAGTACTTGGGCCAGACCACTCTGTCTATGCTTCTGAAAGGTACGAAAGCTGACTTGCTGGTTAGACAACAATGTCTGTACTCTTTCCAACACTTATTTATAAGACTTGGTCCCTTTGAACATGTCGTCCCAAGGGGACTCCTCATGTTCATAGGCTTTTATATTGCAGTGTATCAAGTGTTTGTTCACTAATTGATAAGAGTCATGCCTTTTGTACTCAATATTTAATAGTTTAACTTCTTCGAGTGCTTCTTCTTCCACCTTAGAATGTCCCAAATTTAGTAATGAAAATTTCCCAATGTGCACAGGGAAGATTGGCCAAGACTTCTTTTGAGTTTCCTTTAGCTCTATTCCAACACCGCCTTTTACTATTTGGTGTGCTACTTCCCTACACACTAGTCTATTCGGAAGGAATTTTGGAAGCGCGTGAGGGGGGATTGAGCACCCATAAACCCTGATGTAGGAGAAGCTTTCTTCAATGAACCAGTCTATTATTTGCTTGAGGTTACTTGAAACTGCTTCAGAAATGCGAGGAGGGTCACAATCGAAAAACATTTTATGCATTGGTATCACCACGAAATGGAAAATTTCGTAAAACAATATTTTTTCATTTTCTTCCCACAACTCAGAGTGATATTTGTGAATAGGTTCAGGGAAGGTTATGTTCCAACTCCAATTCATCAAGGGAAATGGAGTCATAAAACAAATTGCATCCATGAGGTATGTTGACATGTACAAGGTTGTTGGTTGACCTCAGTCTCTTGCAACTGTTTAATCCGAAATCTCTTTGGCTATATTATCAAATAAAATCTTGTCCCAGTTGAAACTATATCCTTCTAATGCTTCCTCTAAAAAGGGCACCCATTCTGCGGGGAAATGTCAGGGATTCTTTTTGCCGAAGATTCTACACAACATCATGGCTACATAAACCATATACTCATTCAAAGAATCTATGGCATAAATTTCGTGGGTATCAGCCCTAAATTTTGATGGACATCTCCACCAAACTTTGATTAAATCGGGGTAAGTTTGGTCTGCCTCAGTGTGTTCATTTCTCTGGAATTCTGCATAAATTCGGCATTGTAAATGAAATTAGGATTGCGTGAGAGTTTGTACATAACTTGGATATGTTCAAGTCTGAATGAGTCGATAATGGCCCCTTGATCATTTAAAATGCTTCTCGTTGGAATATCAACCTTGTCCAAAGCCCAACTGATCATGTCGTTGTACGCCATGAGTCGTGGGCGTGTTGCAATTTTGTGAAGTTCTGATTCTGCTATGTCCTGAAGGTGATTCTCGGAGTCGTTAGGGGAATTTTTTTATCTCGCAGTCCAGATTTTCATAAATTTGTCTCCATGATTTAATTGAGTCGATAGCATGCGGTGTGGTGTCTGATATGACATCTCCCTCTGGGCTGGAACTCTCAGTTGTATATTCACTCTTCATGGGTCCCTTCTTTGGTGCCATGACTTTGTATTGGAATGAAAACCTGTCACAGAAGAGAGGTGTGAAAGCTCAGCTATATTATCTTACTTCTGATAGAAAAAGCGAGAATAAGTTTCAAAACACAAACCTCTAATTTTCTTTTAACTCATTTTATGGCGAAAGTACTGACGCAACTGTCAAGAATTTAATACCTTTTATGCAGAGAATATTTCTGAGATACGCATTTGTGTCACAGAAATCACAATCTATCCGTTATTAATGTGGCCGTATTTCGGCAATTCTAAAATCAACATTCAAAAAATCTCTTTTGACAGAGACCGAAAAGAAAGTACCTAAGAAGTTTAATTACCATTAAATGTATTTTTAAAATGAATTTAGTTCTCTTTAAATTTCGGTATTGAGTCACGACTCCGCATTTCGAGGTTTCGAGGATCCTTCATATTTGATTTTCAACTTTCTGTTTCAGGGTTTCGTGGATCACGGTTACATGAGGTATGTCACCGCTAAACCCCGAATATCGAAATCGTGATGAGATTAGTTTTAAGCCTTAACTTCAGTATTGAGTCGGGACTTCGTGTTTCAGGGTTTCGGGGATCGCGGTTACATGAGGTATGTCACCACTAAACCCCAAATCCCGAAATCGCAATGGGATTAGTTTTAAATTAATTAATCGGGATTAAGACTGACTTTCACTTCCTTAGTGAAATCGGGAATCAGGATTTTGCGATTCAAAATGTATTAAAAACGTGTTGTTCTGAGTAAACCCTGAATCCTGAAAGATTAAAAGATGGTTAATTAACTTCTTTAGGGTATTAAATTATCGTGATTTGAAGTACTTTATAGAATGTGCGTCTAGACTTTAATAACACTTGATCTTTCTGTCTTTAATTATAACAAAGAAATGAAATCATTTTGGGACTTTAGTACCAGTCTTTAGGACTAATAGTGAGGATTATACCTTATGAAAAGCCGAATCCCGAAAGAGAAAAGTTTTAGTTTTAAAGGTGATATTTTCAAAACCAGCTTCAACACCTCTGTTATCCGCAATTTTGGTCATTGTGATGATGTAATGATAATGACATGATGATAGAATAATCAAGCTCTTTACCAAGAACATTTCTATGAGAAAGATTACACTTATCAGCTTCCAGAAATCATATTTTAAAGATAGTTCGCAGGCTGCATATATATTCTCCTACGAGAATGCCTAATTCTCGCAGGCTGCATTCAGCTGGGGTG
>JASDQU010358209.1:0-11889 GCA_032191745.1 Picea mariana | reverse complement strand
GATAATGGCAATGTCATACTGCTGGATACCTATGAACATAATGGGCGGGCTCGTGATGAGACCTCCCATCCTCTTGGTTAGGTCTTGTTTTATTATTTTTTCTTAGGGTCCCTTTAGTTTCTTATCGAGAGGCCTTTTATTGCCTTCTCAGGGATCCCTGGGCGAAGCATCTCTAGGTTTTATTTCCTATGGCTTTTATCTTTTACCAGCTGCTTTTACCCCCTGGGCTTTTAGCCCCTTCTTCCCACAGGACAAAGTGTAACCCTCAAAAGGTCATCCTAATGGCCAGACTAGGGGAATGGGATGGATGTGTGGGAGATAAGATGTAAAATGATAGAGTGGTGGGAGCGGATGATGGCTCTGCAAACCCCCCCTGATGGCTAACCAAAACCCATGAATACAAGCTTGCTAGGTCACCCCATTAATCACCCCAACAATGGTCAAGTGGATTAGTGTAAGATCCAAGCAGTTATCGGAAATGTAAGGAACCTGATGCATATATAAGAAGGTTATAACGATCAAACATGACACATACCATGATACTTTGGACCAATTACCTCATGGAGCAAGAGTCTTCTCTGATGCAAGTCCAAGCCGATGGTGATGGAAGTTGTTGCTGCTAACAGGACAAGTCTGGCAAAGAAGAAGAAGAATGGGCCCTCCAGGGCCATGCTTAGGTCAATCCTGCTCTCGGTACTCCATGTCTAGGACCTGTGGGCCTCGAGACATGATCTCCTAGTTATCCCTAGAGATCGGGGATAACAATACACACATCTATCATTGTTGAAGATTGTAGATACTCGGTTTGCCTCCTCATTCTTTATGATTATGAGGTCGAGGGAGGTCAAAATCACTCTTGGGGCCATGGTTATTTTAGAGTTTTGGTCTTTTGGGAGAAAGACAGATCAAACTTCTTCAAAAAAGGTTATGGTCACTGTTACCCCCATATACTAGGGGTAACTATGGAGATCATGTCTCGAGGCCCACAAGTAGCAGACATGGAATGTCGAGAGCCAGATTGACTAGCATAGCCCCACATGGCCCCTCCTATTCATTGATGCACCATCATACATCACCAGCAACAGAGCAACATTCATCACACCGGCCTGGCCCTAGAGGACAACAGGTCTTGCTTCATGAGGTAATAAGTTCAGTATTGTGGTAAGTGTCACCCTAATAATTGAAGCATTTGAACATGTTGCAAAGAATTATTTCTCGATTACATAATGTTTGCTTGGAAATTATACTCTTTGCCTTATTTAACCTTGGCGGGTGTCATTCTGTCCTAGTAAGTTGGTCACCCTTGGGGATGGGGTGCTACTGGGGGTTCCTTGAAGAGTCATCGTCCATTCCCGATCATACTTATTACCTTCCATGCTCTTTCCATTCCTTAGGAGGCCAAGCCTTTTACAAAATCATCATGCTAATCTCATCTTATTACAATGCCCTCCTTAGGAGATGGAAATGCGAAAAAGTGGCCATATTTGACCGGCTAGACTTCTGAATTGTGATTTTGAATATGTGAATGTTCAATTTTTGGCGGCTCAATTGCAAGTCCATCCTAGTGCAACTTGGTGGATAACACATCCCATGACTACTCAGATCGCTACAAGACAGGTATTAATATTGCAGATGTCTTGATTAAAACCATTCAAGAGATTGGGCCCTACAATGTCATTCAAGTCGTCATTGATAATGCTGCTAATTGTAAGGCATCAGGAGCAATCATTGAAGATAAGTACCCCAATATATTTTGGTCGGGGTGTTTGGTTCATAGAATGAACCTTTTGATGCATGATATCATTAAAATGAAGGACCATGATTATAGATGGATTGGTGCTTTGTACAAGAGAGGGAAGAAGATGATAAGATTTATTACCAATCATAGCATGGCCCACTTCATTTTTCGCAATCACTCCAAGTTGGAGTTAGTAAAGATTGCAAAGACCATATTTTCTAGCTATTATCTCACCTTCAGGCATCTGTTGAAGGTAAGAGAGGCATTGACTAGTATGGCCTCGAGTGATTCATGGTAGGATCTAAAACACAGGGCTACATCCGCATCTGAGAGAAGTGACTTTCAAGAGGTGGAGGACATAGTTCTTGATGGCCATTTTTGGCAACAGGTTCGATATATTTTGCAGTTCACCAAACCCATTTACAGTACGATTCGATTTGCAGATACAGATCAATAGCTGATTGGAGAGGTGTATGAGCAGATGGACAACATGCTAGGCCAAATAAAAGACATTGTTCAACCGAGGGATGCGATCTTGTATGATCATATCCATAAACTTGTGGTCAAAAGGTGGGATAATTTGAATGTTCCACTCCATGCCCTGGCATATGTCCTTACCCGAAAATACTATTCTTCATCTTGGTTGGCCCAACCAACACCTAGGGGTGGGGATAAGAGAAAACCACACACAAATCCAGAGGTGAAAAATGGATATATGCTTGCATTGGACAAATTGGTACTTGATGAAGTGGAGTGTGCTCAAGTACAAAGCGAATTGAGCAAATACATCAGTGAGCATGGAGTCTTTGGTAACTTGCATGCAACCAAAGATCGAGACAGGTTGGGTTCTATCGAATGGTGGAACATGTATGGCTCCTCTACCAAACATTGCATAAATTGTCGGCGTAGGTGTTTTCTTAGGTCATTAACACCTCTTCTGTAGAGAGGTGTTGGAGAACCTATAGCTTCATCCACAATATAAAGAGAAACAACTTGAATCCATATCGGGCAGAAAGCCTGGTTTATGTGCATTACAACTTGAGGTTGTTGTTCCATTATTGTGATGTAGGGGGGAATGCTTTTTGTAAAAGAGATACAACTTCGGACAATAATCTAGAGGAGACTAATTTGGAGGATGGAGCCATGGTTTTAGAGAACTTGGAAGCAAAACTTTTGGGTGATCATATTCCTAGAGGAGACATGCCACCCCCATCCACTAGCAGCGTTCCAGATGCATCAATTTTGCCTTTATCGTCACAACGTCCATTGTCACGTGGGGGGGCATTCAACTACTGGTCGTGTTCCACGAACACTTCCACCTACTCCTACTTTTCTTCAAAGATCACAGGAGAAAAAACTAGAAGTTTCTCGTGGCAAGAGGAAAACTTAGAGCATAGTACTTAGTACTTGCTACTATACACTAGATCTCTTTTCTATTTCCTGTTTAGAAGTAGTATCTAGAACTTAGTACTTTGTCTTGACTCTTTATTATGGCTTATTCTGTAAACAATGAAGTTATGAACATTATATGATAGTTTACCTTTGAAGTTTGAAGTTTGAAATTGAAGTTTGAACTATTGATAGAATCTTAAAACTCTTTGGTAATGGATATTGTTATCGCACAAATTGTAGGTTGGGCAAAGCCTGACCTAATCCACAAGATGGCGAGAACTACAGGAGAGTCTACCCAATGTCACCTTAGATAAACCCTCCCCTCACTTTAGTGAAGGAGAAATCCTACACAAGGGGGGAATCCCGGGTGACCGTAGGGGGAAATGAGATGGAAAGTGGAGTAATGGAAGATAATGCCCCCATAGGTCAATCTACGAGATGGAATATGGCTTGGAAACAAGTCTTGGTGATGGTTAATGGTTGCCAAATGCTTGAGTACCTGCAGAGGATAGTTATATCTACCCGAGACAAGAGAAAGACAAGTATACAAGCACAATATTCCAATGGACAAACAAGTGAAGCTTGCTGTCCTAGATTACAGCAGTAAACAAATGTATATATCAACAATGAAATCAATTAATTACTGCAGAAATAACCATCAAAATTGTCAAATAATTATTGGAGAATGAAGCATTAAACCAATAGGTAATTTTCCATTGTTCAAGCACAAATTTTGACGGTGAAAGAGGGCTGTTAGATAGTGTTTTCAGAGAATAATTGTAACAGCCAAGTGGCTGTAGCAAAGATTTGCTACAACAACAAGTTTCAACCACAAAAATTAGCAAGTAATCTGACAAAAAGTTAACCAATGAGCAGTGGAATGGTAGTAGTGGCTTACAAACAAATTTCCATGGTTGAAATGCAAGTTAAAGTAAGAAATAAAGTATGTTTTGCTGCAGCCCTAATGGCTGTAGATTTTGATTGGTTACAACTCAAGAACTACTAGACCAATCAAGACGCCTTAGTGGCTTTAGCAAGCTTAAGACATCAAGAAAAGATTCCAACTTGAACAAGATCAATATCTCTCAAAATCACGTTTACCAATGCAATAAATGATTAGTGCCTTGCCAAATGGGTTATGGAGTCTTCTTGTATTAGGTTAGGTCTACTACTTCTCAAGGGATGTAAGCCCTTTTACTCCCTTGAGCAAGTAACCCTAACAAGGTAAAGTCTAGGAGGGTGTAAGCCCTTTTACTCATGCTAGCAACCTTTGCAATAGCCTTTTCAACCAACGACAATGATAAAACTTGGTGGAGGGTATATGCCCTTATATTCCTCCAAGGATCTAGCCAATAACAACCATGGAAAAAGAAAGAAGAAATAACATAAGTGCAGATTTTCCTTACCAATTCCAAGAGCATGCAAGACAAAACCCTAGTTACCAAGATTTTTCATCACCATAGCAAGAGAAAGAGCCTCCTAAACATGTACATCAAAAACTACCTCATCAAATTAAACACATACTCAAAGACCCTATGCAATTTGCCAAGTTTAGGTATGAGAGGGTTGACAAGGTGACCTATTGGGTGAATCAATCCTTAAGTCAATGAGTGTTTCCTAGGTGGAAACCTCTCTAAGTCATGTGGAGAAAATGAAGTGGATGGGGGAAGAACTTTTGGGCATGGGGTTCGTATTGTCTCATTTATGGGTGCCTTTGTAGAGGGTGTGTTGCACCTTCGTTTTCAATGCATCCTTTTTCCAAGCCCATTTATTGCCATTAATCATTTAAAATGTTTCTAGGTTGAAGCCAAGGTGGAACTTCTATCTAAGCATGAAAAATGTTGCCCACCTTGACTCTACCCTGGTCACACTATGCTTCCCCAAGTTGAAGACAATGTGTGGGACTTCTACCTAAGCATGAAAAACATTTTCCACACACTGTCTACCTTGGTTGGCATTTTTATATTGTTAGTTTTTACGGGTCCCATCAGTTTCTTATGAGAGACATTTCATTGTCCTCAGGATCCCTGGGCGAGCATCTAGAAGGTTTATGATTGGCTTTTATCTTTTTCTAGCTACAAACCTCTGGGCCTTCAACCCTTTCTTCCCATGAAATAGGTACAATCCCTTCTTGGGTCATTACACCCGAAAATCCCAAAAGATAAGGAGACGAAAAAGGGGTGAAGTGTGAAAAATGGTAAGTATGATTGGGAATGGCATGATGACTTGTCAAGGAGACCTCCCAGTAGTAAACCCATCCCTAAGGGTGACCACTTACTAGGGCGCAATGTCAACCACCAAGGTGAAATAGGGCAAAGACCATAATTTCCAAGCAGACGTTCTATAATCAGAAGTAGCTCTAAATGCAACATACTCAAATGCCTCAAATATTAAAGTGTCACTTACTACAATACCTGACTTGTACCTCATGGAGAAAGACACATTGTCTTCCCGAAGCAAGCTAATGTGGTTGATGCCATCGCCACGAATCCAGAAAATGTGGTGGTGAAGCGGGTCTCTGTCTGGGCATGTGGACGTTGTTAGTCATCTGTCTCTCGGTTCTCCATGTTTGCAACCTGAGGGCCTTGAGACATCATCTCCTTATTTATCCCTAGAAATTGGGGATAACAAATATGATGCTCTAGAGTCTATTTCATTTTGTGGTTGATGTTGTCTATTACAGTCTATTGATGACTAATGTTTATGATTGATGTTATATATTTACTAAATGGTTGATGCTTTAATGATCATCACTAATCCATTAGTTAAATGATATTATATCTATGTTTTCATGTTTTTTGCAAATGATTTGACATTCTGCATGTTTTTTTTTTATATATATGCATCAAAATGTATATTTTTTGTGTATTATATAAAAAAACTCTCGAAATGCTCCCTCCCAGATATTTTTGAAAATTTCCGCCCCCGCTCCCGCTTCCACTCCTTGCTCCCAAAAACCTTGTGTTGCCGTCCTTATACACACTTGCAAACGTGAGCTAAGTCTCGCTCACTTAGTGTGTCCTTGGAGGCACAATGCCTAGGTTCAAAGCCCACGTTGTCACTTTGACTTGAACCTTTTCCGTCTAGGCTTACTCCTAGGGAAGCCAAGGGGAGTAGACCCTAGTTACTAGATAAGATTAACGTTTAAGTTCTAGGAGTTAGTTTTAATTAGTTAGAAAGGTTGGGGGAAAATCTAGCCTATGATGCAAAGGCAGCAAATGCAAGTGCAACAATTAATATGTCAGGCAAGCCTTTTCCTAGGACAACTAAGACTAGTGCCTAAAATTGGGCAAGGGGTCAACTAAGTTTAAGGGAAGTTGTTTACACAAGGTTACAAAGTTTACAAAGATTACAAGTAGATTAGATACAAAAGATACAATGATCACAATAAAGAATATCTAAGGATTACAACAAAGTTATGCTAACAAATACAATAGAAATACACAGATAAGGCACCAACTAACAATTACTTGTATGTGCAGGAAATAAAGGTATTCAAGTGGATGCATTCATCAACATACAAGGCCTAGCGTGCTTACAATAGAGTGTCTCCTTAAAAGGGAAGCACTACTCTATTGGATGGCCTTCAATGGCAACAAACTCACTCAAGACCCAATCAAGATAGTGTCTCCAAGAGGATGCACAACTTCTTGAGGGATCACACCAAAAATAGGAACAACAACTTAAATAAAAGATGCTTGAAAGGGAAAATGTTCCAACACACAGATGTGATCACTTAGATAATTAACCCACAACTCATAAAGATAACTTGCATGTAAATGTAAATGTGAAATGAATGTGCTTGCAAATGTAAATGTAGATCACCAATGATAAGTTAAATAGATTGCCCAATGTTGTGGATTGAGGATTGATTAAAGATTTATTAAATAAGACTTCAATCCTAGCTAAGTGTCAACCCAATACTCCCCTGCTTGTACCAAGTAATTGCTGGGTGCTCAAGAAGTATGGCAACGAGGCCTACTCTAGCTCCACAGGTCAGCCCAAGGGAAAAGAGTACTCCCGGAAAGGACGGTGAGCGCCACGAGACCGTCCCCGGCCTATCACCTTTCCGTTGCTTTCTCTAGTCCTCGTTTTAAATGGCGAAGATGGTCAGTAAAGGTGTCATATTAAGTCTAGTTGGTTATTAAACCTATGGACTAAGTGTTTTTAGGTGTTTGAGTGTATTACTGTGAGTTTCACTTGCCCTAAAAGCACCAAAAGGGCTGAAAACTGAAATGTTAAAACAGTGTAAAGTGAAGTTCTTAGATCGTAAGAATATTGCATGTAAAGCATAAAAAGAACTTGAAAAGAATGCTGAAATGAAAGCGACTACTGTACACAATTAAAATGCCCAAATGTGTTGCAAACTGAAAGATAGATGCTTGAGGAACGAGAGCTTGCAAGTAGAGAAATAATGAAAACGAAAGACTTTATCCTATGCCTCCACGGGCTTAAACTAGCATTTAATTATGTGTGAGATCTAATACTAGATAATTTTAACCATGAGCATAAGCATATTAGACATCCACAACTAAGCTAGCTATACTATGGGGGTTAGAAAAATAAAAAGGAAAAAGGAAAAGAACTAAACTAAAACTGAAAATGAAAACAAAAATGAAAACAAGAAGGCAAACCACTTGGGGACCCCCTTTGGGCTTGCTTACAATGCTTAGAAAGATGGAGAAAATAAGAGGTTTTGTTACCACATCAAAAGGGGGCTTTTGGAAATGTGTTGTGACTGAAAATGGGCAGCATGTACCCTTGACCTGGCGAGAACCTGCAAAAACCAGCAAGCTATTGCTTGTTGGAAATGTTGCAACACACCCAAAAACGTTAAGAAAATCTCTGTTTTGCAACATAAATTTTCTGCATGTAAAAGCCAAAAAGTTTATGTATTTAAATGAACTATCTAAGAGCGTTAGCAACCAAAATCTAAATGATATAATGACAGAAAAACGAAATGGAAAAGCTTGTGGAGTTTTAAGTAAGCAATGAAGGTAGATTCTTGCTCGAATCTATCCCAACAACGCTTTTGAGACAACCTGCAAACTTCGAACAAAACGTGAGACAAGAGTAGATAATGGATTGCACAAACCAATAATACAACAAAGTTTATATCATTAGCAAATACAAAGCATATAGGCCAGCAACTACACTATTGCTAAACCTAGCTAAGCAAACAAAATTTACCCAAGCAATACTACTCTTTATTTCACAATAATATTCAAAAGAACAAGATCACCTCATATGGAATGGAACACCCAGACAAAATCTTGTACTCCACGATTCCTCCAAAGCCTTTCTTTATTACCAAAGGGGAGAGGTTGTAGCAACAAAATTGCTCCAAGCTCTCCAAGAGCAAAATGGAATGGAAGCAAGATGAACAATGAGAGAGAGAGAGATGGTAAGAAAATGGTAGCATAACAATACTCAAGAGAATGGTGAGAAATGAGTGAGGGAAGGGGTCTATTTATACCTTGAGAGGCAAAGTGACCCCTCTTGGATCTTTGTCAAGTGTCAAAACCCAAGGCAAAGTGGAGATCTCAAGGAGGGAGGGCGCAAACTTTTAGGTTTTGCCAAGATTGGAAAGGTGGAGTGTGGTGGAGTGAGTTGCACACACTCCAAGGGGAACGTGGGAAGGCTAGGAAGGGCGCACCTAATGAGGGAGGGGCCCACAACTTGCTTTAAAACAAGTTTCCACTTTTTGTCAGAGAGGGGGCGCAAATCCCCATGGGGGCGTGAGGGTTTGAAATGATGTGTGAGTGAGGGGGTGTGTAAAGGTTGGGAAAGGGGTTGGGTAGGTTATGATATGTCTCTCTCATCATTATCCACCTTTACTTTACTCCATTTACTTCAAAATTACAAAATTGACATTTTTCCTATGTCATGGCTTAGCAATTAAAATTGTTTTTTTTTTTTGTTTCTGACTAAGACTCCTTGTGGACAAACACCTAGTAAAAATTGTCTGACTGAGCTGAAACTTGGTCCAAGGGTGTAGGGGGTCTCGTTCCATTTCTTTTGAGCATGTTATCGCACAGTTTGTAGCAAGGATAAAAGACTCGAGGTTTGAAGGCCAAACTGGCGTAACAAGAACCAATCCCACCCAATGTCACCACAATGGGATGGTTCTTTCTAATTAGGGTGGTAAGGCCCAGGGGAGACGTCACCGGTGACCTGGGGTTCTGAGAAGGCAAAGGATTACAAGATAAAGTAGTTATTCCCCCCTCACAAGTCACCACCGAGTAGATAGTCCGACCAAAGGCCAATGATAAAGTAAAACCCCCCAAAGAGATACACCTGCCTGAGACAATGCAACAATAAACTGATATATGCAATCTTTGATCAATGGGTTAGTACTTCATGTAAATTTAATGACTATCTGATAAACATATCAGCAATTTTGACAATAAATATTGACGAAGTCAATGTTTATAAATAACAATGAAAATTATGTCACTTCACCAATAAATGCTGGAACAATATGGCATTCAATGTAATAAATCAATACTTCATTTAATTTATGCCTTTAATCACCATTCAATTGCTTATAAAGTAAAACGTTTTGCTGCACCAATGATATTATGGCTAAAGATGACGACAACATATAGGGTTAGAAGGTTAGTTTAGGCTAGGTTTAGTCAAGTTAGGGTTTTGATTCAAGAGTTTGAGAGTAGTTTTGATCAGGTTCACTTCAACGTATGAGGTCTTAGGATCAGTGCCTTAGGGTTAAATGGAGTCAATAGTGAAGGACGCAAGAGATGAAGGAGACAAAAGTCAAAATGGCTAAGGACTAGAGGGAGAGGGTTTGAGGTGTTTCTAAGGCAAGGCCTCAAAGTCAAAACCCTAGGGGAGAGAGGCTCACTTTGGTGTAGATGAACTAGGCCTCAGTGCTCTCTCCTCCTTCCTTAACTCAAATGGAAAAAAATGGCTAGTTGAAAGATAGCATAAACTAAGACAAGAGGGTTTGATAAAGAAGAGTGTTGCTACAACAAGGCTCTTTCAACAAACCCTAGAAAAAATCGGCCCAAAGTGTAATAGACCTAGGCTTAAGGCGTCTCTTTCTTCTTAGTACGGCTAGCAATAAATGAAGAGAAAAAGAGGGTGTAGCTACGGCTAGGCTCTCTCTTCTCTATCAATGGTTGAAAATTTCTCTCAAAGTGGACATGAGACAAGGACCTACTTGTGTGCTTGTCACCTAGGGTTTTATTCAACAAAAATCATAAACATATGCAAGAAATGAAACTACAACCATTCATTAAAGAAGTTTTGTAGAAAATTACTTACATATCACCAAGAAATATCAATGCAAACCCTAGTTGTAACACCTTCCTTCAAGAGAAATGCCAAAACATGCCAAAATAATCCTCCTTCAACAAGTGCGCATCACTAAATCAACCAATAACCCAAGAGAGGGCGCAAATTTCAGACCCCTTATGGAGTGAATATGTTGTGATGAAAAAATGAAGGTGAAAATCCTTCATTTATACCATTCCATGACCTAATTTTACATTTTAGGTCATGTAAAAGGCCGACAAGGCCAAAATACTAAAATCATACTGTTTTACATTAAATTGTCAAATTAAAACCCTAATCAAGCTGAAAAGAGACATGAAGCCCCTCCAAAGGAGACTTTAGCCCCTTTTAGGGCAAATGGGGCATCCTGGAGCAAAACGTTAGCCCTCCTTGGGCTCCTCCATCATGCCACACGTGCCAATACTGCCCAGTCTGCCTCCCAAGACGTCCAATAGGTTGGATGACGTCATGGTCATCAATGTAGAAATTATCTGAGGTCCTATGAGGCTGCCATCTAAGGTCTGTCCTTGACCTTAGTATGGCTCTAAGTTTCAACTGTATGGCTGTCTTCTTTTTCTGTTTTAGGACAGCAAACAATCATCCCACTTTCTGCTCAATGTTTTATAGGTTAAGTGCTCTTTTAAGGTGCCCTTGCAAGTGTTTTCTTATCTCAATGTTAGCACATGCAATATAGCTTAAAACACATAACACTACCTCTAGATCTTGAACTTTAAAATGCTGATCTACACTTCTAAACATGCATAAATTTGACACAGTTATTTTTGGTCAACATGACCCTGGATAAAAACCCCCCGGGGAAAACCAGTTTGGGATATATGTCTATATAATGATGATCAAAGCAAGAGATACAACAAGTAATGAAATACAATGGAACTTGTATACATAGCAAGCTCCTCACGAGTCTTGCTACAAGAACCAGAGAAAGAAGTGCCCAAACTATGGTGCGCCCTCTCCCTTTGTTGCCCTCTGCAATGAAATGAAGCGTCCTAGCTCATTAGTAACCCAATGAAGAAATCCCTCCACAGGAATGTCCTCTCCTGTGCTGCCTCTCCATAAAAACTGTCAGAGCTCGAATCCTCCAAGCAGATCTGCTACTAGGTAGCTGCCAGTCATCTCAACTGATGCGCCCTCCTCCAAGCAGAAATGATCACAATAAATAAACTGAACCTGAAACTGAAAGTCTCTCTCCACAGAAACAAGCGCCCAAGCTCTCCTCTCCCAATGCATCAGACCTCATCTTGATCTGACAAGTCCTCCTCTCCTCATGAGCAAATGATGGATGCTAAATGCGCCCCTCCTCCACAAGATGCGCCCCTCCTCCATATGCATGCTCCCTCTGAAGAATGAAGGCTAAACCTCCATGGATAACCTCTCCATGCAAGCTCCAAGCTACCAAGAGCCTCTCCTCAAGCTCTCAAGGGTTTTACTCAAACCCTCATGAAGTG
>JASDQU010358208.1:0-10902 GCA_032191745.1 Picea mariana | reverse complement strand
TTGCTATCGGTTTGGTTCTCGGTTTTAGGTCTATGGTAAACTCCAGTTCCCTTTCCAGTGGCATCCCAGACAACTCCTCTGGAAATATGTCTGCAAACTCCTTCACCACCGGAAGGTGTTCTAGAACTTCCGCTACTCCCTTCTCTTTTAGCATGAGGATCGCGTAAAGTTTGCACCCTTTGCGCATATTCTTCCGTAACTGTAAGGAAGAGATGAACTATAGAGAAACTCCCTGGTTCCTTCCTACAATCACACGTCTCTATCCTTCATCATCAACCAAGCTCAACCATTTCGTCTTACAGCTGAGTATTGCCTCATGCATTTCCAACCAATCCATACCGATCACGACATCATAAGATCCTAAGATCATGACGTACAAGTTGACCCTCATGAAAAACTCTCCCAGGTTAAGGGCACAGCCTGTAACCTTTCCTCCAACCTTCTGTTTGGCTCCAGAAGCCATCTCCACGAAGCTAAACTCATCCTGTTCGACAACCTTTACCTTAATCCTTTTTAGCGCTGCACTAGAAATGAAACTCTCAGTAGCACCTGGGTCTATCAAAATACTAAGGGTCTGGTCAGCGACCTTACTTGTCGTCTCGAGCACAGTTGACTGGTGCTCTGCCTGGTGGTTATTCACCGCTGCATGTATCCGTTGGGCCTTGCCCATATCTCCCACGGTAGCGGGTCCGGCTGATCTGGATACTCTGGCCCTCTCCATAGGACAGTCACGCTGGTAGTGTGTCTCCCCACACGTCTAGCACCCCTTCTTCGGCCCAGTAGTCCTGGTGCTCGAAGTAGAAGATGACCACCCACTGGCCCGAGGCCCTGGTCTGTTCTGCGGAACACGCCTAAACCGCTGTTGCTGCGAGTGACACTGCTGCTAGTGTTGTGGTCCTCGATAAGGTGTCCGCTGCTGAGGCGACGGTCGTCAGGGTGTAGTGAACGTGGATCCCCTCTGGGAGCTGCGATATCTCGGCGTGCGTCTCGCTGGTGTTTGGTGCTGTGGCGTTCCAGATGAACCCTGCTCTGCGGGTCTCGCAGGAGTCCTGGTCTGACCCCCACTGATAAGCTCCTCCTCAGCTATGAGGGCCTTTTGGACAGCGTCGTGCAAGGTTTTACGCATTAATATCCTAACCTTTGCACACAGGCTATCGTTAAGGCCAAACACGAACCGGTTGACCTTGAGCTTCTCAGTGTTGAGGTGTGGAGCATACCGGAGTAGCTCCATAAAATGTGCCTCGTACTTGGGCACCGTACGACCTCCCTGTCGTAATGCATTGAACTCATTGAGTTGATGCTCAATGAATTCCTCTGAAAGGTACCTCTCTCGGAACCGTTCCTCAAACAGTTCCCATGACACGTCTTCAATGGCCATGTTCAGCTGCGGCAGGAGCATCTTCCACCATAGAAGAGCGCTCCCCTTCAGTTGAAAGACCGTCATGCGGACCTTCATGTTGGAGGTATAATCGCGAAGTGCGGAGCACATCGCCATATTCTCCAACCATGCCTCGGTGGCTACACCGTCCGAGGCACCAAAGAACTCAGGAAATTTTACCTTCTTGAGTTCACAGTGAATGCTACCTGTAACGGTCGGTGCGCGTGGCAGAACCTCAGGGGGTGCCGGCGCCCTCGCCTCGTCTCTTTCCAAATGGATGATCAGAGCCTTGGACATGCGCTAAAAGGATCTCATCATCCCAATAACATCACCAACTGCTATCTTCTCCTGTTCGAGAACCTGCTCGCCTCCCTGGGGGTTAGACCCCTCAGGCATGGATGCTGCTGGAGGTGTCACACCTCCTCCCCTAGCACCCCGTCGTCTGCCTCCGTGGCATCTTCTAACCATAATTACCTGCATGCACACAATCAACTCGATCAACAACAGTATAATAAAACCAACTCATGTCAATGAAATTCGTAGCGAACCCCAAGTCGCGGGTCGATCCGGTTCTGATACCATATGTAACGACCCTCCTCGTTACAATAAATCTTTACAACAGGTGCAATTTTTTTTTGTAAAAGTGTGTGCGCATGTGTAGATAAGAAATTGACACACTGGTCTTTACGACGCCACCCGATGACTAAAATGACGCAAGCAAGACGAACATAACAACACGACATACGACGTACAATAGTAACCGCAAGAAATAAACGTCCATGACATAAGGCACACAACAGGTAACCACAGGAATTAACGCCACAAGGTGTACAATATAGTCACAGAAGGAAGAATCCATAGTAGCAGAGTTTACTATTTCTTCACAGGAAAGCAGGGCATTTAATCTTAGTTCTCTGCTCCGAGGAGAGAGAAGGTCGGATAGGCTCCTGGCCGACTGCTCAGGCAGAAACTAGTCATCCCCTCAGGTGTGTCGTAAGAGTCGAAACCATGCCTTTAAAGGGCCCGATACTCTTGATACGGCACTGGATTCTTGACACGGAAAAACACACATACATATATACTAAGTCTCACCAGAAGCTGTCTAGATCACTCTCGACACAAGCAGAACAACAAGGGATTGATTACAACCAAGTACAATAAGGGTTAAAGAACAACAATCCACATAGGAAAGCGTAAGATAAATAAAACCTCATCAACTACCCGACCAATATTCCTGGCTAAAGGTCAATATCTAAGATCTAAAAGGACACTAAATACCTTTCACTGAACCGGTCTAGGTTTATTGTAGTTTTACCTCCTGAAGGTGGGTCATAAACCGAATTGTCGATTACAACTTTAGGTTAGTATTGAAAGCATTTTAAACTCAATAAGTCGACATGTACACCTTAAATTAGCATTAATAATTGATCAACATTAAGGGTTTTAACAACTTGAGGAAACAAGATACCAAGTCATAATAACTTAACAAACCCATCCTTAATAAATGCATAAAAAGAATATATCGCTTCTTTAGATAAATACAAAGAATAAATCTCTCCTTTAAAGGAATTAGTGAAAGAATAAATCCCTTTTTACATGAATAGCTAAAAGAGTACATCCTTTCCTTAAATAAATAGATCAAGGAACCCATCCCCTCTTAAAATAAAGAATACATCTTTTCTTTAATAATTAAGTAAGGGAACAAAACCCTTCTCAAATAATTAAATAAAGGAATACTCTTTTCTTAAAAAAATAAATAAAAGAGTAAAACCTTTCTTCTAAGGTCAATGTATAAAAGTGACAACATATTATAATAACATCCTATATAAAAATAACCATATAACATTATATTCAATATGACAACACCCTTAACCTAAGTTCAATATATAAAAATGACAGCACCTTGTGAATAACATCATATATGAAAATAACCATATAATCTCATTTCCAAATATGACAGCACCCTTATCCTAAGGTCAATGTATAAAAATGACTGCATATTATGAATAACATCTCAATGGAAATAACCATGCAACCTTGTATTCGAATATGACAGCACATAACAGTAACGGTAATTTAAGTGTTCCATACTCCAAAATTAATATTTAAAGAGGTCGATATTTAAAATTAACAATATAAAAAGGGCAATACTTAAAAATCTCAACGTTTAAAAATGACCATGTAAAAATTAACACTACCATACACTTGCCACAGCATTGGGTTTATCGATTAACAACCATATTAGGGTTTGTCCACGCCATCGAGTTTAATTGGGTTTAAGACAGGCGGCGTGTTGTCAAGGAAGGAGGGTTGTCTCGGGCCACTAGCATGCGTGCATGCCAATCCGTCAACCCTTCATCGGTCGCTGCAAAATGGCAATGTCAGGCAAGGGTCCGCAGACCAATGAAGGGTTCGAGGTCCAACACTGTCCAACGCATTTCAAAGTTTTGGATCAGCCAAGGGCTCCTTCATGTGGCAAATTGCTCGCAAGTTTGTTTTCAAGGTAAACCCTGACTACTGCTATAGATATAGAAGAGGGATCTTTGGATATAAACTACCAAGACAACACAAACAAGGCTCTTTCCCAATACTAGAATCTCAGCATACAGATAGGGAACTAAGGATCTATCCGGATCTATCCGGATCTAAAATATATTATACAACATTCTCTCAGAGTTGTGTGTCAATTTCGGCAAATAAATAGATGTTTCAACCAGCAAATGGTAACTGTTCCAATGCATATGCCACAAATACCAGGCTGTAGGATTTCCTTGTATTGCTAGTGTAAAAACCTAGGGTTACTATCTGGAGTCCGGATGAAAATATTTTTCAAGATGTCAACCGACATATAGAGCTTTGAGATCAGCATGCAAAGACAGAGATGTATGGTGTTAAGTAGATGGAAAATAGTTCATTAAAGCCTTTCATTGTACAGTTTGTGTTTAAACTCAAGCAACTCCAAAATTTTCTAAGTTATAAACCAACATACAGGAAAAAAAATCCTACGGTTCACTTCAGATTTAGATTTCAAATAATAGCTAACAATGACTACTTACCACAACGAAGATTAAATGACTTTCAAGTAAAGGCTGTGGTAATTTCTTTTTGTTTTTAGATAACAGACCATTCATAAACTATTTTATATGGCACATCGCTCTTGTGGTTGAAAAACAGAATGTATGGTATTTCAGCTTACAGAATGTAACGCTGTTGAAACAAGAAGTCTACCAATTTTTATTTTATTTAAACTATAAAAAGGGAACGCTCACACAAATGAATGCATACAGTAGTAGATAGAGGCCCCTCGATATACAATGCACACCGTCATTTATAAAACGAATTAAAACGCACCCAACAATTCATGGAAGAATTAAAAATGCACACAGTACCCCATAAAATGAAATGAAAGTAACTGGGAAACGGAATGCCCCGCAAAAAAAATGAAACGTCCACAGTAACTAAAAAAACGCAAAGGAACATTCCTTTCAACCAACGTGGGGATGTACGACCTAGTACACATTGGAGACGCCCAGCCATAAAATAATACACAGGCCATGAATGGGGACGCCCAACCAATAGATAAAACACCCACTGAATATATGAAAACGCCCAGTGAAAAAAGGGAGAAAACCCACTGAGAAACGCCCACTGTATATTTAAGAACGCCCAATGTAAAAGGAGAAACCTACTAGAAAAGAAAAACATGCCCATTGTAGATATAAAACGCCCAAGGTATAAAGAAGAAAACCTACTGAAAAAAAACATGCCCATTGTAGATATAATACACCCAAGGTAAAAAGAAAAAAACCTACTGGCCCATGGTATATATAATACGCCCAAGGTAAAAAGAAGAAAAACCTACTAAAAAAAACACGCCCATTGTAGATATAATACGCCCAAGGTAAAAAGAACCCACTGTAGAACTTTTTATGAATGACGATCATAAGAAATGCCGACGAATTTTCCAGAGACCAAGAACGGAGCCAAATATAAAGGAAAATGAACTAGCCCTGAACCTAGTACAAATTTATCCACCCTAAAACTGTACCAATAAAGGAAAAACGAAATAATCATAACCCAAAACAAGTTACTCAACCCTAAATTGTACCAAGTATAAAAGCGGATAACAGTAACCCATACAAAAATGCCAGAAACCTTACAACTATACCAAATAGAAAAAGAACGAGCCACCATAACCCAAACAAAATTGTCAGGAACCCTAAACGGTGCCAACGCAGAACCATAAACTGCCCTGCAAACATTCTTACAGCATAGAAAGGGTTCGATTCCTGAGGTTCAGTGCAACCATTCTAAACTATTTTTTATCAGAAAACTTAAGCATTCATCCAAATAAAACACAGCCATCTAAATTTTCAGACACAAACACAGACTAGCATTCATCCAGATAAAAACATACCTTGGCCTGTTCGCCCGCTCCAGATGGCGTCCACATTCTCCTTGATGCTCCCGCTTGCCGACCGTAGAGGACTCACCGGTACCTCCCAGCCAAACGCTAGGGGTACTCTGCTTCCCCCTCAGCCCCCCGAGCTGTAAAGGGGCCACACACAATCCAGACAGTAGCCTAGCTTCCCAGCTCGCCTCCAAGGCAGAGCTACCACTCAAGTCAGCTGAGAAAATCCCCAACTCCTACAAGCAATCAGTCCAGTTCTCCAGTTTCGCAGCATAACAATACCTAATAGTTGAATCCCCTCTTTTTCCCCATCCCCTTTCTTTTATCCCCTTTTTGACCTCATCACATCTTGTTTTAGGTTTTTCCTCAAAAACCCTAAATCATATTTCTTTTAAGTTTTCCCCCCTTTTATTTTTTTTTCCTTTTATTATTTTTTGAAAACTCAAAAAGGGAAATGCGTTAAGCATCGTTTCATTATATTTTTTTTAAATTCATAAATATATATATATATATATATTTTTCTTTTAACTCCCATTAGTTAACTAATTAATTTCTTCTTTTCAACTATACAACTACCTAATTGAATTAATTTATTAAATCTCTTTATTTTACCCTACACACTTTATGAAGACTCACATAAGCTAAAGTGGGTTTTTTTTGTTCAATTTTATTATTAGCACTTGCATTGTTAATACTTAGCTAGTAAGAAATGAAATTCTAATGTTATTGGAATTGCAGAGCTATTGTGAGCTAGAATATAATGGCGTTGTTATTAGGAGATGGTTAAGTTTTGATTAATATGTTAGGGCGAAGTAGTAGTACCTTCACTAAAAAAACAAATTATCAAGATGATTACTGGGAATGAGGAAAGACCTTATGTACGCAATTAAGTAAGGAATTACTTTATGAATTCAATTAAAGGAGGAATTGTTTTATGTATTAAATTAAGGAAGGAAACTCCTTGGATTAGGTGGAGGTTGCAAATCATAGGCGTAATGAATATTTAATGTATAGTCTTGAATTATGTTTTTTTTTTTACAAAGGGCTCAAATTCTGAACTGGCGACGCCTGGTTAGGGAAATTGTTTAAGGGTTTATTCAGGTGTTAATGACTTAGGGCTATTTAGGTTGACTCCTTCATCCACATTATTGCAACGTGCCCTTCAGGACTCACCACATGCTCCAAGGGTGCCACTCGCCTCTTGAGTTTATTTTGTGCGACGTGCCCTTTAGGATGCACCTCGTGCTCCAAGGGTGCCACTCGCCAACTGAGTTTCTTTTGTGCGATGTGCCCTTCAGGATGCACCACATGCTCCAAGGGTGCCACTCGCCAACTGGACTGATTGGTAGACATCTATAACCCCTGGAGTCAACACTCCATCAAGCGAACTTGTAGGAGACTAAGGGTTATAAGGAATAATTCCCCCGCCTTATTGCGCGCCCCTTAGAATCATCATGAGCGACTGTCGCAGTCTTCTCACACGGCATCGTGGATCCTCTAGAACTAGGTAATCGTTAACCTACAGTTCGAGCCACTGCGAGAGTGCTAGTAGGCGATGGGAGGGTTGATGTCCAACCCTCTCCCTCAACCTCTCTGCAAATCGTATGTGACCCCTTTACTCCATATGTGAGTTTGGTCGGCAAGCTATCGTCAGCCTACATCATCAACAATCATGTCAGAAATGTCAACATCAAATCATCAAATCAATGAAACATCACAGTAAATATATCAACCCAAAAGCACACTCCCTGACTCAGTTCAGAGTCCAAGGGGGTTCTACCGATGCCTCTGCATCCTCAAGGTCAAAACCCTGCACACTCAATAAAACAGAGTCAATAGCACCTGTCTACATCAAATAGTAACACATCATGTTATCTGTCAATTGCATCATAATCAAATATAAATGGTCTAACATCATAAAAGTCCAAATCACTTGGGAGCAAGTGTCCTCAAATAATAAGTTTTCTCAGTGCGCCAGAGCGAGATGTTACAAATGAGACCCCAACACCTCATTTTGTATGAAAAAGGATGGTTATTCTGTTGGGTGACGGGCTATAGGTGGTGGGACATTTGGGAAACTACCCAATAGCCCATAATCTCAATGAATTCCTTGCAAAGTTTTAATTTTTACAACTTTTGTGAGTATACACAGGCTGTAATGGTGCATATAGCATATGTACGTGAGTTGTAGTGGTCCAACAAATGTGTGTATGCGGGCAGTAATGGTGCAAGTCACGTACATCTTCAAAAATATGGTTTTTAATACGAGTTGATTAGTGATGGCTTCGAAAAAATAACAAGTAAGATGGCATGATGTCAGGTATGAATGTATGGTGCAATTTAGGGTTATAACAATTATAAGAGCTATAAGTGTGACTAGGTATAGTATCCTGAATCTCTCTACTACCTTCCATTTCTTTAATAGTTAAGTTTCTAAGTTTGTCTAAGTCATCATCTTTTTCCAGGTCTTTATCAACTTTACTGCAAGATACAACTATCTTATCGGATTCACGAATCAAACTAGACTAAATCAGTTGAACATGGTCAACACATACTATTGGTTTTGGTATATTTTTTCAAATGTTAGTAAAAAGAGTTTATTTGATTCTTTGAAGGACTCTGTTGAGCTCAGGGTACTTACTTGTACAGGAGAAGTCCTTGGAAGACCGATCTTGTAAGGTCTGCCAACAACTTGTTTGTCTTCTAGTCTCTTTTTTCATGTACTAGGATTTTGGGATTGGACCCAGTGAGTGGAGAAATACCTAAACCCATAGTTGAGAGGGTACTTCTGCAACTTTCCACTATTTTAAGCAATGCTCAATATGCACTTTGGGGTTAGACTGTCCATTGATTAGTTTTTCATATTTAAAATCTATACTCATCTCTTCTTTCAGCTGATCCCTACTTTGGAATCGACATCAGATGGATTTCTTTGCGTCTTCCCACTCCATAATTAAGGCTCTATGAGTGTCCCACCATCTATAAGGGGTATCCTGTAAAGCTAAGTCAAGAACAAATATCCTTTGATCTGTTGCTATTTTCTCTTCCATGCTGGAAATAAAAATGTGTACCTATGAGGTACCATCATATATTGGGTGTTCTCTGATCTTAGTGCCAATCCATCGCGTTGCTCTGACAATTGCACATCATATTGAGAATTGTTCATATGAGCCTTGATGGTAACTATCAAATGTTAATTATGAATCCTCATTAGCAGATTGTATGCTTCTCCAAATTACCAATCCATCTGCAGTGGGATTGATGTAATCTGTTCTTGTTCCTGCAGTTATGGTGTATAATTGTTCAAGAGAATATGATTCCATATTGTTGTCCATCGATTTAGTGTATATAGGACCTAAATACATATCTAAGGGTTGAACCGCTTTTATCCCATCTGGTTCAAATGACATGGTTTCCTTCTTTATATCAATGATATCATAGTTGTCATATGCCCAATAAATTTCGAGTAGAGCAGGGTATGGATCCTTATCTCACATGATTTCAATTACCTCGAAATCGGTTGTGGTTTTAACTCCTGCAACATCGATTTCTACATTTTTCAACCTTCCTACAAGGAAAATGCAATACTGGTTTTCCATTCTCAACTAGATGGAGGAATACACTAACTAAGATTTTCCCAAAGCTTCCCATATTTTTTTGGGTAGGATGTTGATATCATATCCCAAATCTAGCATGGCATCTTTGATTTCAAAATCATCTAGCTCGGATTCTAACCTAAATTATTTTCCTGTTAGCACCTTTCTTCTTTGTATTCTCTAGGTATTCTTCCCAGGTAGGTTGGTCCTTATGATGAATTCTAGGGTTCCCTCATTTCCTAGTATTATGTATAAGGTATTGCACAAATTATCTCTAAGTTGGTCATCCCCTAGGTCATCATCCTTGTTGGCAGTGGAAACACCAATAATTTTATTCATCTTTACATTTCCAAATAAACTAATTGTTATATTTGTGTAGTCAATAATTTTCAAACCATGATTTCCAATGGCAGGTCCATGAAATTGTTGGAAGATTGGTTGTTGTCATTGATGTCAACCCTAGTCATGGGTTTTGGACCACAAGATTGATGAAGGTATTTGGACATGAAGGAAAATGCACATGTAGATACAACACCCATGTATGGATAGTATACATCATGTTGTTTCCGGTGGTATGTGGCATGTCACGTGGATCCTCATGGTTGAGGAGAAATGAATTTTTGAAGATGACAAAGTGAATTGAAGAAGGAAGTACATGTAGGCCCTGAAGATAATTAAAGAAAAGACTTACAAAATAAGAAAGTGTCAGGTCGTCCCTAATGTTAAAAGGAAGTGACATAAATGGTATAAATAAACATCATTATACATTCATTTGATACAAGTAAAATTTCAGAGGAAATAAGAAGAAAATAAGGCCAGATTTCAAGGGAGGATGAAGTCTTTTGGTGATGTGTTCTAAGGTATGTTATTTTCAGTTCATCTTAGCATTTTTTCTATAAAGTTTTTTCTAGAATAATTTAGATGGTGAAATCACTATAGTATTGAGAAGACATAGCAAGGTAACTCTAGTAAAAAATTCAGCTCTTGATTCTCTATATTTATGGAGATACACTCTATGGAAGATAGGGTTTGTGACCAGTCTGAAGCTAGTCAATAAACAGGTGTTCCGGGTAAAACAATCATAACTTATTCATCGAGAATCCAAATGAAGTGGGACAAATTTCATTGGAAATATTATGGACTGTAGTCTCTTGTGTGTGAGTTTTAGAATCGAATGTTAATTATTGAGCGCGGAGAATTCTATGCAAGTTCACTGTCCTAGATAGACCATAATTGAATAAAGTCTACCATTCTTTCTATAACCTCTTTTTGGGGAGGATTCAAGGAGTGAAAATTGGAGGAGTTTCAGAGAATAAATTGAGTAATATTATCTATAGGATCAGATTACTCCAAGAATTGAAGAATTGCATAAATTGAAGAAGTCTTAGGAAGAATTATCAGGTTCTATGTGATGATTTGTTGATGGTGATGACTTAATGTAAAGTTTTATTATCTCTCATATATTCTTGGGTGGAAGGAAGGGAAAAGGATGGAGAGTTCAAATCTCTCTTGATATT
>JASDQU010358206.1:0-11847 GCA_032191745.1 Picea mariana | reverse complement strand
CTAACCATGTCGAATTTCAATGCATACATGCACAGTTTGAAGAAATTTCAAAGTTGGCCCCATTCACTTCTTACTATGTGAGGTCGGTGCAAGATGACATTTGTGGTGGGTGAAATTGAAGCTTCTGTGACATCAACTTGACTTTGTAATTCTATAATAAAACCCTCCTCAAGTATTGTGTGGGGACATCAAACATCCTTAAGTATCAAAACCCTCCCATACCTTCAAGGCAACTATCTAGTGTAACCATGTCAAATTTCAATGCATATGGGAATAGATTGAAAACATTTCAATGTTGGCCCCATTCACTTCTCACTGTGTTCGTTCGGTGGAATAAATTTGTGATGGGTTTATTGGAAGGTCCATGTCAAATTTCTAGATAGTTCCGACAATGATTCTATAGAAGGGAATGGTGAATGATGGCAATGAGAGGTGCAGTATGAACGTTGATGAAAATGTGGAAGATCTCAAATATTATGTGGGGACATCATACATCCTTGAGTCTTGAAACCATCCCATACCATCAAGGCATGTGTATAGTCTAACCATGTCAAATTGTGATGCATACAGACACATATTGAAGAAATTTCAACGTTGGCCCCATCCAATAGTGCTCCCTATGCGGGGTGGGTGCATGACATTTGTGGTGGGTGAATTGAAGCTTCTGCAACATCAACTTGACTTGATTATTCAATAATCAAACACTAATTCTAATGTCTTCCATATGGCTATGGTTAAGGCATCAAGACTCATCACCTATGAATACATTCTCCTAATGGTGTATGTATCCCAAATGGTGGCTTATAAATATCCCCTCTCAAGGTTGTGTGTAGTTGTTTAAGACCTCCTTTTGTCTCATGAGCCCAAGAATATTCATTTAGGTCATATGTCCATGTTTTCTACCTTTTACCATGGTAAATACCCCAAGACCCATCCCTTGTATGAAAAACCTCCTATAGGTGCCCATATCCCACTCGAAGATCAAACATCCCTTTTATAGGGTTTACATTGAACTTTGAATCCTTGTTCATGGATCAGATCCTTAAAATATTTATACAATACTTGACTCCATTTATCCCATCCCCTTACCATGGTTAAGACCCCAAGATGCATCCTTGCTACACAAAAATCTTCTAATGGCACTTGTATCCCAAATGGAGGCCAATATCCCTTTTAATGGAAATGTGCAGTGATTCAAGGACCCATTCATGGATCATGAGTCTTAAATGTTTTATTTAGGCCTTAATACCATTTATTTTCTTCCATGATCATGGTCATAGTCCTAAGACCCATCTCTTGTGTCTAAAACTTTCAAATGGTGCCTATATCTCATTTGGAGTACAAAGATTCCATATGAGGGCTTGTGTGGTGGTTCAAGGTGTCATTAATGGATTATGAGCCCTAAAATATTAAATTATATTCTATATCCCTTGTTTTCCTTCATTGACTATGGTTGAGGCCTTGAGATCCGTGCATGGTATGCAAAATATCTCAATCATTACCATATCAAGCCAAGAGTCCAATGATCCATGTTTGTGTGGTGGATTGAGACCTAGTTTAAGGAAAAGTGATGCGGGAGCATTGTAAGTGAGCCAACAAATAAATAAAAAATGTGAAGGACAGATGGAAATGCACCAACGCACATTTTGAGAACATTTTGAATTTGAAAAGATAAAGAATTAATGAAATATCTAGGAGGATGTATTTGCATTTATGTTTTGGAGATTATAAACAGATATTGAGCGTTTCTCTCATCTGTCGGATATGGAGGCATTTAATTATAATTAATGTAAAGTAGATAGCTTTTAATTTTGATTAGATAGCTAGAGATGTAGGAGGGATAACTCTATAAAATATCCCTCGTAGGCATTGTATTGTGAATCAATTATTCTCAATTTTAAGTTGTAGAGTGTAGAAGTGTGGAAGAACAGATATATTAAGAGATTATATGAACATATATATTTTTCTACTGAACCCATGTACATATGCACTTGGATTAATACAAAGAAGCTTTGATCCAATCTCATGGTGTTTTTATGAATTCTATTACATCTCTTGAATTGTATGTTACAATTTATTTCAGTCTTTGTTATGTACTTTATTTCAATGTTGTGTATGCTCTTCATTTCATGTTGAATGTATGAATTATGTGAGAGGATAAGTATAATTTTCAATTGTTTATCTTCCTGAGATATCCTGCAAGGAGTGCAGTGAGAGTTTGCAAAGAGTGTGTTGACGAGTTTTGAGTTTATCTCAGAAAATCTCAGGAGGGTTACCTTTGTTCTTATACCAACAAAAGTGTAGGTATAGCACTGAGCCATGCAAGGTGCGCACAGGCTAGTGGAAGTCTTAGAATTTACCAACCAAGGAGGAAGGTTGAAGAATTGTTGTTGCAGGGAAGTGCATAAAGTTGGAGGTGGTGAATAACCAAAGGTTATTGTGAATTCCACAAGGAGTGCACGCAAGAGTCCTTTTGAAGCTTTGAATCCATAGAAAAGGTCTAGCTCAGGAAGGATAGGGGATTCGGAGAATTCAAAGGAAGGACGAGGTCTAAACTTACCTCGCTGAAGTTAATTAAGAAGAATAAGATGCCAAGGTAATTGGGTAGAAGTCTTTGATAATCCTGAACGAATGATCAAAATTATTAGAGGGAGAATCACCGAAGTTTCGTGGGCTATTGGATCTTGCAGAACAGAGGGAAGATTAAGGTTGAGTGTCTTTCAACACTTGTCATATCAATAGGAGTAGTGGCTGTTGGATTGGGTCAACAAGAACCGTTGATCTCATGCTTGAATTTCGTCATTTTGGAGTTGAAGGAGTGGAAGGAGTTGTGACTTGGATTCGAGAGTTGCAAACTCTGGATTCGTGAAGTCCCTATAGAATCAAGGTCGTCAGGTAATGGGGGGTCCATAATCATTGATTCACGACGAGGAATTATCGTTATTTTTAGCCACAAACGAAAGTGGTTACAGAACTTTAATTCGTCGATACATGAATTTCCGAGGTGCCAAAAAATTAGGCCCTAGGTCGCAGTTGAAGGTCATGTCAAGTAAAGTAAAGGGAGGAGTCAAAGGACCCGTTATCCTTTCAGGGTTTCGGGGATTGAAGGATTCAGACAGAATCATACTAGGGGTCACGAAGTTGTGAAACTTGATATACCTTTTCGGGTGAAGACTGTGGTCACATTAGTTGGTCACGTGGATGAGAGTTGGCACTTAGTGTTTATTCACATAGGTGTAACTCCTAAGAAGGAACTATGGATAAACACTTTTGTGTTGAACATTCCTATGGGGAATCAAAGAGTCAATCAGACTCAAAGGGGATATTAAGAATGATCCTTAGACTGGGAGGTCATGTAGAACCTATTGAGGTAGGGGTGTTGTTCCAGGTGGTATCAAGGCCTACAATCTTTGTTTTCTAGGAGCAGGGGAGACATAAGGCAAGTTGTGGTTTAAATTTTGCATGGAACAGATTGAAACAATGCCTCCCAAAAGATGTCAAGATAGACCAATTCCTGATCCAGTTGTAGAAAGGGAAATAAGAGAACTCTGTGCTCAATTAGATTCTATGGAGACAGCACAGAGATGGAAGGTTGATGTTGGATATGTCAATAAGGCCGAAAGTGAAAATGAGGCCGAAGTTGAAGAAGAAGTTGCAGTTGAAAATGTTGTAGAAGAACATCTATTCAGAGCTATTGCAAGAATAGGTTTGAGGGAAAAGATGGACATTCTGATATATGAAGGCAACTTAGACGTTGAGGAGATGATAGATTGGCTTAGAGATTTGGACAAATACTTCTACTATGAGGATGTCGAGGAAGATAAGAAATTCAAACATGTCGTCACTAGACTTAAAGGGCATGCAGCACTGTGGTGGGATGTACTACAAGATGAAATGAATTTCAAAGGCAAGCAAAGAATTAAAAGCTGGGATAGAATGGTTGCAAAGATGAAAGCCAAGTTTATACCCAGAGACTACCAGATTAATCTATCTAGAAGAATGCAGAATTTGAGATAGAAGGGGATGAAAGTGAAGGAATACACTGAAGAGTTCTACAGAATAAATATTAGAGTTGGTCATCGTGAGAGTGATGATGAAAAGGCCGCCAGATACATGAATGGTCTGAGATATGACAGTCTGAATGAGATAAGCATGGTAACAATTAGGAGTGTGGAAGATTCTTATCATATTTCTCTGAAGGCTAAAGAGAAATTGGCCCGAAAGAAATGTCAAAGAGGAAGAGGTAGAAGTCAGAGTAGAGGCAAAGTAATTTCCCAAGACAGAGTGCAGAATCCTAGGAATGAGGAGAAGAAACCTCATATTCACCCTGAGAGAGGAGGAATTTCATAGACAAACTAGTATCCACAGAAATGGGGGAGAAGCTGGAATTGGAGATAGTTGCACATCCAAGCCCATACAAGGTTTCGTGGTGGAAAAAGGGACATCAAGTAACAGTCACTAAACAATGTTTAGTTTAATTTAATATAGGGGGCTACAGAGATGAAATCTTATGTGATGTTATTCCCATGGATGGCTATCATCTTTTGTTGGGTAGACCATGGAAATATGATATAAATTTTGTTCATGATGGGAGAAGGAACACCTACACCTTAGAGAAGAATGGTAGGATCCATATGTTGCTGCCAATTGACGACAAGAAGGTGAAAGAAGAAATGAGCAATATTATACTTCTCATGATTGGGAAGGAGCTTCTTGAAAAAGTCAAGAAATAAGAGGGCATGCAGTTTTCTATAGTGAGAAAACCTAGAGCCACTTTGACAAGTACTTCGATAGACGATCTACCAGAGGAAATTCAATAGTTGTTGGAGAATTTTGATGATATAGTGGTGGATGATTTATCCTGTTCATTGTCTCCCATCAGGGGTATAAGCCATCACATTGACCTTATACCTGGATAAAGTTTACCAAGCAAATCAGTGTACAGATTGATGCCACAGGAGAATGAAGAGGCTAAGAAGCAAGTCGAGGATTTGATGGACAAGGGATTGGTTAGATAAAGATTGAGTACATGCATTGTACCAATAGTTTTAAATCCAAAAAATGATGGTGGATGGAGAATGTGTATCGACTCAAGGGATATAAAAAAAATCACCATCAGGTATAGGTTTCCTTTAGCCAGGATGGATGACTTGATGTATTTCTTGAGTGGAGCAATTTTTTTTCAAAAATTGATTTGAAAAGTGGATATCATCAGATTCGAATGAGAGAAGGTGATCAATGGAAGACAACATTCAAAACAAATGAAGGGTTGTATGAATGGCTTGTCATGCTATTTGGTTTGACGAATGCACCAAGTACTTTCAAGAGGTTGATGAACGAAGTCTTGAAAAATTTCATTGGAAAGTTTTTGATTGTGTATCTTGATGATATACCGATCCTTAGTAAAACTCATTTGAGACACCTAACTCTAGTGATGAGGAGGTTGCAGTAAGAGAAGTTGTTGATAAATTTGAAGATGTCTTTCATGAGGAAGGAACTCATTTATTTGGGGTTTGTGATCTCTTCGAACGAGTTGAAGATGGATCATGAGAAGGTAAAAGAAATTAGGGATTGGTCGTCACCAAAGAACATCTTTTAAGTCAGAAGATTCCATGGATTGGCTAGTTTTTACAGGAAATTCATCAGAAATTTTAGTGGAATTTATGCACTAATGATGGAAACAATCAAGAAAAGGCATAGATATTTTCATTAGACAGAGGAAGCAAAGAGAAGTTTTAAGTTTCTGAAGGAGAAAATGTTTGGACAACCAGTTTTGGTTCTGCCAGATTTCAGTAACACATTCCATGTCAGATGTGACGCAAGTGGATTCGTGGTTGGAGCAGTCTTGAGTCAAGACAATAGACCGATTACATACTTCAGTGAGAAGTTGAACTATGAAAGGAAAAATTATTCCACGTATGATACCGAATTTTATGCAATCATACAGGCATTGAAGAAATGGAGGCATTACTTGGTTCCAAAAGAGTTTATCTTGTATAACAACAACCATGCTTTACAATTCATAACTCGACAGGAGAAACTGAACCAAAAACATGCAAAATGGGTTGAATTTATGCAAAACTTCACTTTTGTTATAAAACCCATTTATGGAATTGCTAACAAGGTTGTTGATGCATTGAGCAGGAAATGTTTGATTCTATAGGAGTTTCATGTGAAGACCTTAGGTTTTGATAGCCTTAAGGATATGTATAGAGATGATTCAGATTTCAAAGATGCCTATGAAGCATGCGAGAATCCAGTTCTTAGAGATAGAATCCAATGGATCGAGTATTTGATTCAGGATGGATTGTTATAAAGAAGAAATTAGTTGTGTATTCCAAAGATTTCTATGAGAGAGAACCTTATGAAGGAAAAAAATAGTGGGGGATTGGATGGAAATTTCGGCCATGAGAAAACGTTTGCGCAGCTAGACCATTTATACTATTGGCCAGGGATGAGAATAGATGTCAATAAATTTTTCAAAAAATTTAGAATTTGTCAGCACACAAAGGGGAGAAGACAAAATACAGGATTGTATCAACCATTTCCAGTACCAGAGAAGTTGTGGGATGCGGTAAGCATGGCTTTTGTGTTAGGATTTCCAAGGACACAAAGGGGTTGTGACTCCATATTTTTGGTAGCCGATCGATTTTCAAAAATGGCACATTTCATTCCATGTCAGAAAACCAGTGATGCAACTCACATTGCAAACCTATTTTTCAAAGAAGTTGTTAGACTTCACGTCTTACCTAGGAGTATTGTTTTGGATAGGGATACCAAATTTGTTGGTAATTTCTGGAGGACCCTATGGAATAATTTGGGAATAGAATTGTCTTTTAGCTCAACATATCACCCTCAGATGGATGGACAAACTGAGGTAGTAAACTAAATATTAGGGGAATTTTTGAGGAGTTTAGTCACTGAATAATGCAGTTAGTGCGATCAGATTATGCCGCAAGCAGAATTTGCATAAAATGACTAACCTAACAGAAGCACAAGACAAAGCCCATTCCAAATAATGTATGGAATGCTATCAAGAGGAGTATCTTAATTGATGTATTTAGGGCAGAGTGAAGTCAGAAGTGATGGAGAAGAGGATTATGCAGCAGAGATGCATGAGCTTCATGGTAAGATTAAGGAGTGATTGCAGAATTCCAACCAGGAATATAAGTGAAGAGTAGATTAGCACAGAAGAGAACTTCATTTTGAAGTGGGATACTTAGTATTAGCACACTTGAGAAAAGAAATATTCCCAAGGGGAACATATAATAAGTTGAAGATGAAGAAAATAGGGTCGTGTAGGATTTTGAGGAAATTTGAGGCTAATGCTTATGAAATAGAATTTCCAAATGGGGTAGGAATATCGCCCATATTCAATGTAGCAGATCTGTATCCTTACAGAGTAGATGAAACAGAGGGATCAAAGGATCAGAAGGAAGAAGTCCAGTGGGTCAAACAGATGCCTGTAGCTGAAAACCCGCAGATGGAAAAGATAATTGACCAGAGAGTTGGGAAGATGACCCGAAGAAAGACATATTTTGAATATCTGGTAAAATGGAAGGGACACCCAATTGAAGATGCCAGTTGGGAAAGTGAAGAGGAGATCCATAAACATGGAAAGATGGTAAAAGAGGTCATGAACAGGAGTCCATGAATTTTTCAGCCAAGGGAGTATCATGAAGGAGAATCGTAAGCAAGCAAACAAATCAAACACGAATGCGAAGGACAACTGGAGATGCACTAGTACACATTTTGAGAACATTTTGAATTTCAAAAGATAAAGCATTAATGAAATATCTAGGAGGATGTACTTTCATTTATGTTTTAGAGATTGTAAACAGATCTTGAGCGTTGCTCTCATTTGTCAGATATGGAGTCATTTAATTATAATGAATGTAAAGTAGATAACTTTTAATTCCGATTAGATAGCTAGAGTTGTAGGAGGGATAACTCTAGGAAATCTCCCTCATAGGCATTGTATTATGAATCAATTCTTCTCAATTTTAAGTTGTAGAGCATAGAAGTGTCGGAGAATAGATATTTTAAGAGATTGTATGAGAACATAGCTTTTGCTACTGAACCCATGTACAGATGCACTTGGATTAATATAAAGAAGATTTGATCCAATCTCATGGTGTTTTTATGAATTCTGTTACATCTTTTGAATGGTATGTTACAGTTGATTTCAGTCTATGTTATGTACTTTATTTCAATGTTGTGTATGCTCTTGATTTCATTTTGAATGTGTGAAGTCTGTGAGAGGAGAAGTATAAGTTTCAATTGTTTCTCTTTCTGAGAAGTCCTGCAAGGACTACAATGAGAGTCCGCAAGTACAATGAGAGTCCGCAAAGAGTCCATTGATGAGATTTGAGTTTATCTCAGAAAAGATCAAGAGGGTTACCTTTGTTCTTATACCAGCATAAGTGTATGTATAGCATCGATTCATGCAAGGTGTGTGCAGGCTGGTGGAAGTCTTAGACTTTACCAACCAAGGAGGAAGGTCGAAGAACTGTTGTTGTAGGGAAGTGCATAGAGTTGGAGGTGGTGAATAACCAGAGGTTATTGTGAATTTCGCAAGGAGTGTGTGAAAGAGTCATTTTCAAGCTTTGAATCCATAGAAAAGTTCAAGCTTGGGAAGGATAGGGGATTGGGAGAATTCAAAGGAAGGACAAGGTCTGAAATTACCTCACAGAAGTTAAGTCAAAAGAAGAAGACACCAAGGTAATTGGGCATAAGTCTTTGAGAAGCCTAAATGAATGGTAAAAATTCTCAGAGGGAGAATCACTAAAGTTTCTTGGGTCATTGGATCTTGCAAACCAGCGGGAAGATTAAGGATGAGGGTCTTTCAACACTCGTAAGCTTAGGAGGGGTAGTGGTCATTGGATTGGGTCACAAGAACCATTGATCTCGTGCTTGAATTTTGTTGTTTCGGAGTTCGGGGCATGGAAGGGGTTGTGACTTGGATTCGAGAGTTTTGAACTCCCAATTCATGAAGTCCCGATAGAATCAAGTTCGTCAGATCATGGGGGGTCCAGAACCATTGATTCATGGAGAGGAGTTATTGTGATTTTCAGTTGTATACAAAAGGATTTACTGCACTTTAACTCACCAATACACAAAATTCTGAGGTGCCAAAACATTAGGCCCTAGGTCACAGTTGAAGGTCACGTCAAGTAAAGTCAAGGGAGGAGTCAAAGGACCCATTAGAATTTTTGGGTTTCGGGGATTGAAGGAGTCAGAGGGACTCATACTAGGTGTCATGAAGTTGTGAAACCCAATATACCTTTTCGGGTGAAGAGTGTGGTCACGTCAGTTGGTCACATGGATGAGAGTTGGCGCTTAGTGTTTATTTGCACTGGCGTAGCTATTAAGAAGGACTTGTGGATAAACACTTACGTGTGGAAGATTCCTATGGGGAATCAAAGAGTCAATCAGATTCAAAGGGAAGATTAAGAATGATCCTTAGACTGGGAGGTCGTGTAGAACCTGCTGAGGTAGGGGTGTTGTTCCAAAAAGGGTCTTAAGAGATTATTTTTTGTCCAATGGCCCAAGACCCATATCTTGTTGCAAAACCTATGAAATGATAACCATATCCCACTTAAGGAGAAATGTAATTTATGGAGGATTTTTTGGTGGTTTGAGGAATATTTCATGTCCAATAGGATATATAAGATTCATTTAGGGGCCAAGGACCTTATTTTCCTCCCCTAATGGCACCCATCTCCCATTTGTATGAAAAATATTCCTTTTAGAGGACCCATGTCATAGATCAAGGCCTTGATAATGGCCCATTGCCCCAAGAATATTCATTTGGGGTCGAATTCCCTATATTTATCCCCCAACCATGGTTAAGGCCTCTATACCATTCCTTGACGCATAAAACATTGTATACCTAGTATGAAAAACCTATTATAAGTTCCCATATCATAATTAATAGAGATCAAAGACCCCTTTTGGAGGGCCTATTTGGTGATTTACGAACACATTAATGAAGTAGATCCTTAAAATATTTATATAGGACTTGATGTGATTTATTTCTACCATTTACCATGGTCAAAACCCCAAGACTCATACTTGGTGTACAAAACCTCATAATGGTGCCCTTATTTGAAGCACAAACCAAATATTCCCTCTAAATGGCTTGTGTTGTGATTCAAGGAATCATTCATGGATCATAAGAATTAAAAAATTAATTTAGGTACTAATACCCTTTATTTTCTCCCATGACCATGGCTAAGGTCTTGAGACCCATCCCTTATGCCTAAAACTTTTTAAGGGTGTTAATATATCATTCATAGGATAAATATTCTATCGAGAGGGTTTATGCGATGGTTTGAGGTATCATTAATGAATTATGATCCTAGAAGATTAGCTTAGTTACTATGGTACTTATTTTCATACGTCAACAATGATCAAGGCCATGAGACCCATGCTAGGTACACAAAATCTCTTAATAATGTCCATATCCGAAAATGAGGCCAATGATTTTGGTTTGTGTGGGTGTTTAAGGCCTAGCTCAAGGATCAATGCCCTATAAGTGTCATTTTTGGCCGATAGCCCAAGTACCATCCTTTATGTGAAAAGACCCATCCATGATGAAGAAGACCTCATAATGTCACCCATATTCAACTTGGATGCCAAAGATTCCCTAAAGAGGACTCGTTTCATGGTTTTTAGGTGTTTTCAATGGTGGTTGAGCTTGAGAGGGTTTACTTATGGCATTAGGCCATTGTTTCCAACTTTCCATGTTTATGCCTCTATACCCATTTTCAATGTACAAAACCTAATCGTGATTCCTATATCCCTCTTAAAGGAAAAAATTTTGTTATGTTGGTTTGAGGACTTGTTCAAGGCTCTTGAGCTTCAAAATATTCAACAATATTATAAGGCACTTGTTTTCATTCTTTCATGATAATGAAGGTCTTGTGACCCATCCATGGTCTTGTGTGGTGACCCGAGGACTTGTTCATGGATCTTTAGATAGATATCATATGTTTGGTTCTTGAGTTTTTATTTCCCTCCCTTGACCATGACTAATGGATTAGGGCTTGTTTCCCTACCACAACCATGGTCAAGGAGCCGAGACCCATATGTAGTATGCAAAACATATAAATGGTGCTCATTTCCAAATTTCAGTCCAAAGACATTGAAGTGAGAGCTGATATCATGGTTCCTAGGTGTTTTTCATGGCACATGAGCTTGAGAAGGTTCAACTATGTCTTAAGTCCTTTACTCCCCCCTTAACCATTTTTAGGTGTTAAGACCAATTTATAGGGAACAAAACCTACTCATGGAACTTGTATCCTACTTGGAGGCCTTCAAGGAAGCCTTACAAATGAGTGATGTGTTGGTTTTAGGACTTATTCAAGGCTCTCAAGACTAAAAATATTCAACAAGATACTAAGGTACTCATTTTTCTTCCTCAACCATGGTTAAGTCCTCTCTACTCGTCCTTACTACAAAAAAACTCCTAATGGTGTCCTTATCCAACTCTGATGTTAAGGACCCCCTAGAGAGGGATTTTGTTGTGGTTTCTAGGCGTTTTTCTTACTCAATGTAGTGAAAACATTATCAATACCAAAATTCATGAGTATTAACCACCAATGTTTCTCACTAAATGATTTTATTCAACAAAAGAAACTAGAAAACCACCCTTTTCCTAGAAGGTCATCATGAGTTGGGGTAATCTATTTTGCAACTTTTCATAGGAGGCCACCAAGGCATATATAAAAAAAGGGAATCCTTGAATTGTCGAATGCCCTTAGGTGTTGCGACATTCCATATTTCTATAGGCTTGGGGTAATAATTTATATATATATATATATATATATATATATATATATAAAT
>JASDQU010358204.1:0-11912 GCA_032191745.1 Picea mariana | reverse complement strand
CCAAGGGTACACATGTCAAGCTCCAAGGTGATGTCATACATAAGTAAGGCTCCAATACAAGGATTCTCCATGAAATGTGTCCAACGGTCTTCTACAAACCTCCAATGAATCCAATGGTCCTCCTAATCCATGTGTTCCAATGGGTCCACTCCCCCTACATGAACGTTATCACAACCCAAGCATCCCCAAGTCAACTCCATGCCTACATGTAGGCATCCAAGATACCCCATGTTTTCTAGGGCTCAATGCCCTCATTTAGAATGCCAAAAACTACTCTAACTCTAGGCATTCTCCAACCAAGCAACCTCCTCCATGTGGTCAGTATGTAGAATGTCACCAAGTTGTTTGAAGATATCCAATGCTCTGAGGAAGAATGTCATGCAAGCAACCAATTGAGGTCAAGAAACCATTGAGTAAGCCATTTTCGATGTAAAAAATCATCATGAACCATCTAGGGGTAATCATACACCATGTACCCCAAATATCATGAATCACCCCCAAACATGGTGTAAACACTTTTGGAGTAGCCCCAAAATCTCATGCTAGAAACGTTGTTCCCTTGAATTACACTTGTTCAGTATTTATTTTCTTGAGATACCTTGTGCATTAGGTTGAAAAGAGGTGAAGTATATGATGTTGTAATTTTATTTTAGATTCAACCCTAAGGATGAAAGTTTATGGAAAATAGATCTTGCAAACCTTAAGGTTGAGGTGTAATTTCTAAATTTGCATTGAAAGGTGTTCAATGAAATTTCAACACAGCCCAACCTCCTTTAGTGTAGGTATTCATTTATGATCAATCATCCTAATTTTTTTCATCCTACAATCAATCATCCTAGATGTTTTAGCCTTGTCATACGTGGTTTGTAACAAAAGCTCACAAACGTTACCTTTCCAAAATTCTACTCCTAAGAAGCAATGGAGGCATAAATTAGTCATGCCAAAATATGAACACAAAAAGAAAAAGATCATTTTTAAATTACATAGATCTTATTTCCTATGACAATTGTGTCATCTATATAAGCCAATACAATCGCCAAATCACTACCCTTTTGAAAAAAAAATTGATCATATGAGGGTTTCTTCTAAATCCATATCCTATAAGATGTTTATCAATTTTTGTGTACTAAGCTCTTGGATCTTTTTTCAAACTGTAAAAAAAAAAAGTATTCATCCTACACACAAAATGCTCCTTGCATATGCCCCGGAACCCATGTGTATGATACATTAACACTTCCTCCTCCAAATTAACATTAAGAAAAGTGATCTCTACATCTATTTGATAAACCATCCATCCAAAAGATGTTGCTATAGGTTTCACCAATATAATTGTGAGCAACTTAAATGTTGAACGAATGTTTCCTCATAATACACCCCCTCATGTTGAGAAAACCCTTTTGTAGCTAACCTTATCTTGTGTTTTTCCAATGAACCATCCACATTATATTTTTTGTGTAAATATATTTTTAACTAACGGGTTTCTTACCTTAATGGTATCTCTTACAACACCCAATTTTTATTTCTCAATAGTGTTTCATACTTAGTCCTCATGACCCCTTCCCACTTTTCATGTCCCTTGGCTTCATCATAATTCTAAGGTTCAAGGAAATATAAATAATCATCAATCCAAAATTAGCATTTTAAACTTGCTTACAATTCTCAAAGGTCATCTACATGGCCCTCAAACATCTACTTGGCCCTATATCTTTCAATTGAGGAATTCGTCCAAACCTCACATCCTCAAAGGTGTTGTAGTGGTACTTAGGTCTTATTTTATTTTTCTTTCCTTAATATTTAACTTTGTATAGTCTACTTTGGAGAATTTCTAGCCTCATTCTTTTTGTCCCCTTCATGCATACTACCATCGAATGACTATCCCTCAAATTTGCAATTGCTTGCCATGCAACTTAGTTGATTTTTTAGCATCAAAATAGCCATCATCAATATATTTCTAATTAGGTTTCATATCTAATTTGGTTGCAAAATCATTGTTCTTTCATCTACAATCAAACCATGGTTGTTCGTTATCTTGTTGGTGGTCACATAGAGCAAAGTATAATACTTATGTTGAACACTACAACCAACAAAGACTAATATATTACATTTAACATTTAATCTATTATGGTACTAAAACATAAGTAACAAATCCAAAAACTTTGGAGTGACTAATTTGAGTATTCCTTCCCAACCAAGTTTCTTCTATGGTGACCTCATATACTACTTTTGTAGAGAACCTATTTAGTAAATATGTGGTATTACATATTGCTTTTAGGAAATAGTTGTTTGGCACTACATACACTCCAACATACATCGAGTCATCTCAACTACTATGTGATTTCTTCTCTATAAAACTCCATTCTATTGCAGTATATCAAATAAAAAATTCTCTAAAGAGCTCCTTGCTTACGAAAAATAGAAAACTCATTAGATTTGCATCCACCTCCATTATCAGTCTGGATTAACTTAGTACATTTACCATATTCTCTCTTTCTAAGTAACTTTAGGATTTTGAACTCAACAAAAGAAACAAACTTCTTTTTGTGAAGTAAACCTGCATTTTCTTGGAAAAATCATCAAACAACAAAAAATACCTTACACTAGTTATTGGAATAGTCTATGTAGGACTACATATATCATCATGAACAAGATACAAGACACTTTTGGTTCTCCAATGTTTTTTATAATCAATGAGAAATATGTGGTGTTTTCATGCTAAGCATGCTTCACATACTTCTTCCTTTTTATCATAGATATTTTGCATTCAAACCATGATTTACCCTTTGTTAATAAGTAAAGATATTAAAAATTCAAATTCCATTACCGTTGGTGCCATAAATTACCATTACTTTGTCATTTACATTATTCATCATCGAGGCATGTGATTATATCATTTCATCATTGAGGCATGTGATTATATCATTTCATCATCCGCAAACATCTACAACCCTTTATCCTTTATACCTTATGCAATCTTATTATTCATCATTTTATCAATGATAGAGAATCTTTATCCTTAAAAGATCACATGCAAAAATAAATTAGACTTTGTATTTTCATTAATTGAAATAATATTTTTAGTCTAATCAAAAGTGAAAAATGAATTGTTAAATGTGATTATATACCTCTCATCTTGATCTACACATCACCATGTTCATACACAAAATGCTCTATTTTGTCACCCAAAATCATCGATTCTAGCATACTCAATAAATCATACACTCATATTAATCATATTCTTTGAAGCTCTAGAATTAAGGAAACAATTTGCTGACTTACCTCCTACTTGAATTGCAACAAAAGCATAGAAATCTTACTTTTCAACTTATGTAACATCAGTATGCTTCTTTATAAACTACACATGGTTGTGTTTCACCTCCCACAACCATTTTCCTACAATCTTTCATAATATAACCAAAATTACCACAATAATAGCACTTAACATTCTTTATTGATTTCCATAAACTAAAAGGCTTACGGTTGTAGTTGTTATTTCCTTTTTGTTGTTTCCCTTTGCCCTTCATCTTTTTTACAAATGCTTCTTTGACGTTCCATTGTTTCTTGTGAATTGTTTATTTCACTGATGCTTTTGCAATAACCAATTGCACAACTTTTCAACTGTGTTTTTAGTTGATTTTTAAGTGACATTTGAGGTTGCAACAAAATTTTCAAAAGAGGGAGGCAAACTCTTCAAAATAATCACAAGATCTCCCTTATCTACTTCTCTGCCTATTGCGAGCACTTGATATCAGATGTATTTCAATTTCAATAAGTATTCTAAAATTGAATCACCCTACCTTTATTGGAAGTCTAAAGCATCTATTGTAGCCTTGACCAATTGTGAATGCATCATATAAATCTTTCACTTGTGGGAGCATATTGTTTGTCAGAAACAACTTTATCAACACCAATGCTTTTATATTCTTGGAATCAAATTATTTTTACCAATTGTCATGATCAAAATATCTCTAGTCCTTTCCAATGACCACGCCTAACAATTAGAGTATGGATATCATGTGCTACTTCTAAACATTGAAGGTGTAACCATTAAATTTTTGGCTAGAGTCTAATAGTATGTTTAAATGATTCACAATTTCTTTTAACAAGAAAACATCAAGCACCAATTGAAAAATCAAACCGATTAAAAAACAAATCTCTAGAAAACTTATATTGTGATAAACATCATTGTATAACACTACAACAACCTAGCACCTCTTCTATCCCACAATCATGTTGAAGAAATATTTTTTCCTCTATATGTGAAACATTCACTAGAAACCAATCAATTATGAGCAAAATTCTAATAACGTTATTGTTGAAAATTATTTCACCAAAAGGCACTTTCTACATTCCCAATACGAGGATGTGTAATTACATGCTTGACATGGAGTTGAACATGCCATTTTTTGAAAAATAATTTAAAAAAATCAATGTCGACCTCAAGTTAAAAAACCAAAATAAATTTCAACATGGGCTTGACCCAAGTTTATATTTCAACATGGGCTCGACTCAATATTGTAATGCCTCTCCATGAGAGGCTACGAAATAAAATTTGTTAACTTATACAAACAAACATTAAGCGCAAACAAAATTTTATGCTTTCATCTATGGAATAACCCACAACATATTCATAACTCTTATAATTTTTCAAATGCTAAATATTCCATATTTGAATCCAAATACATGAATCTAAATAAGAGGATGAGATAAATAAGAAGTTAACTTTACAATTAAAATATTGAAATAGAACGTAACAAAATATACCAAGTAAAATACCTCCTCCCTAGTCTGTTGAAGATGACCAATTGCAATGTAGTCGTGTCAGTAGTAGGAAGATGCATCCAAGCATTATTTTTCTAGTTGCCCATAGTGAAACAGTGAAATCCTCCCAACCAACTAGGAGCCTAGCCAACTTTATAGCTCCAAGAAACCTTTCAATTTATTGGCCCTCCATGCATGTGACTCCAAGAATAGCAAAGCACATATGCTCTAAGAAGACTATCACAAGAAATATATCTTTCAAGAATTATCCAACCTCATAATCTGCTCTAACCTCTCAACCCCCTCCTCATCAACACTTCATCTTCCTATTTATCAAGTTTTCATACTCACTTCCCCAAGTATCATCAACCACCATCAGTATTAGCCATCAACCTCCATTATCTAGATTTTTGGAAAAAGTTAAAATAAACTAAAATATAAATGACTTAACAATAAATAAAATGTAAAGTCTTTCTCCTCATGCTATCTTATAAATGCAACTTGACAATTTTCTCTAAAATGCACATGACCACCCACCATACTCATTTGATTCATCATACAAACCATCAATCAAATTCAAAGAATGTATTTAATGCTACTAGATATTTTTGTATGCAATATAATTTACATAGTCATTAAACTATTCAATTAAATGGTTAATAATCTAGTCTAATAATTAATACATTAATTAATTCTAGTAGTGTACATGTGCAAGGTATGTGTGTGTAGCTAGTGGACACATATCTTATGCATGTAATAACAATAAACAACCACTGCCTCTAGCACGTAGTTCTAGCATGATCACACCAAGGCATGCAAGACAACAGATTAAGTAAATGCATCATTTAATAATATTAACAAACAAAATTACAATAAATTATTATCACACTTAAAATATGAAAAGGGAATCAAAAGAGGGTTTTAAACATGGTAGGAACCAAGTGAGTAAACAATAGTGGCACATCTAATCCTCAATCAGTTTTCTCAACTAACATCGAAACATCCTTCCTTCCTAACCTACTTCCATCTTCCAATACATCCTTTCCTCTGTTACACTAAGTTGAAGCGTCAACTATATTGACCTAAATCCAAATAGAACCCATAAGCAGAAGTGTCATACATCTTGACCAAGCGTTCCCAGCAGGAAACTAGTAGTCGCCATCATACGTATAGGGGAGCGTGACTTCACACAACCCTCCCACAACTATAGGTTTTGGAGGATAAACGGTGGGAAATACCTCCACCCCTCCTCATAGAACTAGAGTCAACACCATGTTGACATCCAAAAGCACAACATGGAATCTCTACCTGTAAATGGGTTGCAATGCCTTATTACTTATATATATTTAATAATATGTTAAATAGGTGGGACCCCCTTATGTAAATAATGGTGAAAGACGCTCATTTGATTTGCACTCATGGCTACCTTAAAAAAATGATTCTTCAATTTGAGAATAAACACATAAATTCGAGTCGGTTTCCATGTGCAATGGATGGATGATGAGTGTAATGGCAATTTGATTTGAAAAGGAAAAAGAGGAGGGAAATGTTTGTTTTAATAAGAATCTCGGTTTATTCTTTCTACACGTATATTTTGGCATATAGTTATGGTGTATTGCACTTATGGTATACCTATATATGTTACGAAAAATTGGTATGTTTTGTGCAATTATAATTCTTCACTAGCAAGGAATGTGGGACATGTTGTTTTGGTGCTAAATAATGGTTATAGGAGGTCGATTCGATTTGGAAAATGAAAATGATATGTTTGGTGGTGAATTAGATACACATGGTTAACTATGTGTTTTATGGAAATATTTGGAAGTTTTGGGTGCACTCTATACTTACTTGTGGTTGATGGAAATTAATGAGAAAAGAGGGGAAGTGATGTGCATTTACTGCACGTCGTTATTACCCCACCTCGAAATCGCCACCTTCACTTTGTTTGCGCTTGTTTTGGTTGCTCCGATTGGTATTCCCTTCGTTTTGCTCGACCTTTGGAAGAATAGTGTTGCTCTTATCTTTCTGGCATTTCCCTCACATGTATGTTGGCTCTTATCCCTCCATTCATGAACTGTAACTTTGCTCTGAATAAAATCATTGTGTTGGCTCCTAGAGTTTGCATGCAGAGTGTGTTTTCTTTCTGAATATTACAGTGGATGTATATGGGTTTTCTGGATGTGCTAATTACATTGGGTTTCCTCTTGTTGGCATTTAAACGTTTCAAGCTAGGAAAATTGTTTGGTATTCCATTATGTTTGAAGTATGTGGTTGTGTTGCACCCAGAATGAATGTTGGTTATCATGGTATGACTGTTGGCAAATGATTATGTCGAATACATTTGGTTTCACTCATTTCTTGTGATTAAATTTTGAAGGGTTTTCTCTGTGAAATAAAAAGAACAGTTGGGTTTTTGTGATTATTGTGTAATGCAACGCCCTCTACCCAGTCCTTGGAATATTTTTGACCCTTCGTATTACCATTCCACTGTTTGAAAATATATTGGAGACATGTGTATTTTCCTTGCGGCCACCTTGGGAGGAATGTGGAAAGAAATGATTTTGTTTTTCTTTGTAAACCCCTTACTAATATTTATCCCTTATGTCTGCCCAGACCCCGCTTTTCTATCCGACATATGGACTGTTAGTAAACTCGAACTCGGGTTTTGGTACTTTTTATGGTGTTGACCCAACAGTGGAAAAGATTGGTTATGTCTATGAAGTCTTGGCTCGTTTGTTATTTATCTATGAAGATAATGTCAATTTTGAAGTTATATGGTTTCTAAAAAAAAACAATAACAACCAGCTTCACAATGGGGTTTTGAACCAAATCAGTTTATGCAGAAATTATTGGGTTTGTGATATAATTTTTATATGATGAAGGGTCGATGGCTTTATGGTTGTTTTCTTAGCCTCCCATGCTGGGTTGAGGCAATCTGGTTATAATTTTTTTCAATTGACTTTGTAAACTGTCTCCTATAAAACGTTCTACTAAGTTTAAATGGATATCTATGGAAAAAAGAAAAAAAGGAAATGAAAATTGTAAAGTTTGACAATCCTAAAATTTTCTTTGGGTTTTATATTGAGCACTATAAAAATTGTTGTGTCTTAGATTTGAATTGTTAAAAAAGAAAGGTTTTTGGCAAGTGATGGCAATGTCGATTTAAATTCAATAAATGTCATTTTATGTATTAGAACAGTAATCGTCTCATTCTCGTTCATTATATCACTTTCCACTCATTATATTCCCACCACCTTCCCAAATACATTTAATTTATTCCATGTTATGTTATTATGAATTTCATTTAAAAAAAATAGAAAGGATTAAAAGGAAAAGAAAGGGACTAGATGATGACTGGTGTTGGAAGTTTGGATATGGAGACATTATTTTTATAAGGAAGTTACCTCTGCATTTGCTTGAACAAAATTCGTTGGTTGGTTCCCGTCCATGCTACCATTTTTCACTCATTACAAAGCCCCCCATATTCCCAATAGCCCTATCACTCCTTGTTCAAATGGAAATTGATTATTGAATTTAAAAGTATGATGGATGAATGGATTGCATGTGCTTCTATTGTAAATGATAGAGCCAACCTTTTGATTTTATTTAGGTAGAGTATCGATGCATGGATTGTTAAGATTTTTTCATAACATGATTGGAATATTGCTTCAGGATGATTTTCTTTAGCAGAGGCAACAATGGAAGAGGTGCAAATAGAGGCAGAGGAAATAATTGGCAAAGACGCCATATAAGGCCAAGATTTTCGATACATTTTGATGTTGATCCACAAGAACTAAATCAACTTTTTCAAGCTGGGTTTTTTAATCTGGTTGGCCAAGGAATTATGCAACCTATACCTGAGAGGCTTCCTTTCCAGCCACGTCCAAATGTATATGGTATCGATGTCCCCCATCATGTGTCTATGCAGCCAGAACCACCTACCAATTATGGTTGGAAAGAAATTGTTCATCAACCTGTGGCTCATCACCATGGTTGGCCTATGGTATCATTTCCATTACCCCCTCCTCCACTGCCAATCAATCCAAATGCCCAAGTTGATCATGTTGTCTCACCAGTATAGTCCTCTCATGCAAGAAAAATATTAAAATCTTCCATCCCTGAACCAAAATTAGATAAAGAAAAAGAGGTGGCTAATCCCTCCAAGTCTTTTAAAGACTCCTCTGAATCAGTATCCTCTCATCTCCACCTCAAAGATGATTGTTCCCATGTCATCAGTTCAATCCACCCACAAGGTTCCAATCAGTTGAAGGTTGTTGCACGGGATAAATTAAAAAAGGGATCAAGAGAAAGCAACAGTGAAAAGAGGCAAAACGCCTCTCACAACAAATATGGTTTTTAATCCTATTAATGCTATTTTCTTTTGAGGACATTGTTTTTATTTGATATGACAATATTTTGGACAACAAATACATATTTAGACATAGTTTTGGACAACATGGATATAATGTTATTTTTGGATATAGTCATGTTCTATTTTTTTTATATTAAAATATTTGATTATTAATATGAGGGTGGGAGTTACAAGGTGGATGTTTGAATCAAATATTTGGGGTATTATACTTCATGTTTTGATGATTATTAAAGAAATAAAAATTGGACTGACAAGGGGTCCCACCTATTTAGTTATTATTTAAATAGACCTTTATTTATATATTATTATTTATTTGTTTCAACTAATTAGTTAAGCTCATTAAGCTTAACAAAAGAAAGGTAGTTGAACTACCCTAACTTATTGACAAAGAATAAAATCTCAATCAAAGGAAGAGACAAGAGGGAGAGAACAGAAGGGGAACTTCTGATATAAGGTATGCTCTATACTTGTGAGATAATTCTTTTCTTCATTCATTCTGAGTTTACTAGAAAGCTAAACCATCTTAATGACAACAAGGTCTTATTGAAGGCAGCGGGATTCAAAACTTAATCATATCTTTCAGCAGCTTGTTTCTAATGGTGTATGATTTATCTTTGGCAATCTGTGTGTTCTTGTTTGTTTATAGATTATATTTCAAGACTGATAAAGAATATTTTTCACAGTCAAGTGACAACATTTTTATGGTAAGTTGACCCAAATCTCCAGCTTAATTTTTCTTTTGTTGTCAGAGTCTTTTTGTGTGGTGTCCATCAGAGATTTCTAAATTTGACTTTGGTCCCACCCTCCCAAGGGTTTGTAAAGAGAGTTCTTCTTTGTATCTCAGAATGAAGTTAATATAAAAATCAGATTTATGATTTTAGTCTTACATGTGTATCTTAATGATATTATTCTGATTTTACTTTTATTCTTGTTTCTTATCCATGTACACACTTATGTATATCTATGCTTCTTTTCTTTTTACAGTTACATATAACATATAAAATCGTTCTTAGCCCCTAGTACATATTACCTGTGGATTAAGAGATTGTTTTGAATTAAAGGCTATAAAATCTAGGTAACATTCCCAACTATATTTTCTTAGCCTAGAAAGATCTGAAAATGATTGAGTAAGGTTCTTCATACCTTTTCCTCAACACACCCTACATCAAGCCATATTGTGCAACTATTGTTCTTAGAGTCACATCATCAAACAACCACTCTAGACAAGTTGTGCATCATGTCAAAACCACACCTACCACAGATCATAGCAATTATTTTGAATCATAAATTAAATAATAAGTGAAAATTATAGCATACACTATCTTATTTATGCCTACAACATCCAAATTACCTCAGCACTACAGTCATTTATCTATCACATAGCTCATCAACCTATAGGTTAGATCACCAATAAATCATATCCATGCATATACATCACAAATTCCATATAAGAATCCATATATGTATTGAGTTTCAATTAAGAAATGTATGTTTATTTTTATCATGCCTTGCATATATTATACATTCACAACATAATTTGAATTGGTATCCATGTACCGAAATTCACCATTTTAATTTTCATGTTTAAACAATTAGAGAATTATCATTGTCATGAGCATATAGAAGTAAGAATAATATCATATAACAGATAAATAGGTTTAGATGTACTCATCTTAAATTTCTAAGATGATTAAACTACGTTTTTCCAACTTACTAAGGCCAAAATATGGGGTGTTACAGGCCTCCATCCCACAAGAAAATCCATCCCAAAGTTATGGTCAAATTGCAAGGTTATCATATTGTGTGGTATTTACATCTCCCTAGGGTTAACTCCTTAATAATTATTACCTGGTTACTGTTGATTTTTCTACTTAAGTAGTTAACTAGATTAGTGATCTTTTACTTATAAACCATTATCACAATAATTGCATATAAAGGATCATTGAAAGAATAACATTCACAGCATGCACAAGATTTACCCTGGGAAAAACCCAACAAACTTCCTCAATATAGATTCACCAACAAAGAACAATGTTTCTCTCCATGAGAGAACTAACAAAACAGAAGATCCTCCTCTAACCCTTGACTAGGGAAGAGTAGCGCACCACTTAACCATTATATATCCAAGAGATATACCAAGAACCTTCATAATGTCACCTCCTAGTTGCAACAGCTTCCTCCTCCAAGAATTGTGCACTTCTTCTTTAGCCACGGAACTTTTGTTGTGGTGTGTACAAATGAGGCATTGGCCTCTCTTATAAATAGTAGTTGGTCAGCCTAAAATTAGGTCTGGGCCGACCTGTCACTTTATCTTTCTACTTTTCATATTACTTGTAAAGGCACAATAGGGTCGTCTTAGAAAATATAATATAATAATATTCTTTAGGGTTTGTTTTGGTCAAATACAATAAGGATATCTTCTGAAGCTACTCAAACTTCAACACTACCTCTTAGCAAGGAAGGTATTACTCTCGTCATGGTCATCATCAATGCTTATGCGCTTCTACATACTTGGTCATTGTCTTATTGTCAATCACAGAGATATATATCATAGGAAGTTCTACACTTTTACTGGAGTAGTGTACCATCCTGCGTTGGAGCAGCATACCAACCCACGGTGGGGTGTCATACTAGTTTGCGTTGGAGTACCAATCTGCGCTAGGGTAGCATACCAGCGTGTGTTAGAGTACCAACCTACACTAGGGTAGTGTACCAGCCTGCATTGAAGTACTAACTTGCACTGGGGTAGCATACCATCCTACGTTGGAGTACCAACTTGTGT
>JASDQU010358194.1:0-11890 GCA_032191745.1 Picea mariana | reverse complement strand
CACAACTCAAGAATGTAAATATGCAAAATTCAGAAACCATATAATCTTATTTCACAAGAGTGTCCCAGATTAAAGAACGTCTTGAAGCTATTGGAGACTCAGTCAAAGAAGTTGAGATAACGTTGACCACATTAAATGGTCTTCCAAATTCTTGGGAATCCTTCATACAAGGAATGTACTCTAGAAGAAAGTTAATTAATTTCAACAGGTTGTGGGAAGATTGTACCCAAGAATAATCCATATTAGAGGCAAGAAAGGAAAATATAGAAAGCAATGAATATCAAGAGCTAATATTTCACATAAGGAAAGAATAAGAAAGAATTTCACTCTCACAAAATATTTCAAAATCCTCATAAAGGAAAATATTATCATAAATATCTCTCAAGCTTTGGATGCTTCATTTGTAGAAGATGGGACATATTGCAAGAAATTGTCCCCAAGAAAAAGACCAAGATGAAACCAGGAATTTTAAAATGCATCATGTCAATTTCGCAAGAGAAGATGAACCTAATCGAAAAAGAACAAAAGAAGATGATCTAGATGAACTATATCTTTTGTGATATAGGACTTATTGTTTCTGAAGCACTTGATTCATATCAAGTAATATTGATAGTTGTATCTTGTTTCTTCCACATTAAAACCTCAGGAAGTAAAGAGCTGGAGAATTGTTGTATCATGTGGGCCAAGTACCAGTTGTGAAGAAGTGTCATTATTCATCTAGACATCATACAGATCAAGCAAGCAGTCTGAAAAATACACGCTCCAGGTATGTACCCTTCATATTGATTTTAGTTTTAAGTTTATTAACATTATATTTTGTGCATTTTATCTTAGCTTGTTGGATCATTATCCCTGGCATGGGAATCCAACAAGGTCTCATTTAAACCCAAGAAATAGTTTATGTGCTCGGGGGTGGCATATGTAAATGTCTATGGTTGGGTGAGAATGATGTGACATTGCTTATGGTAAAGCGAGCACATTAGAATAGAACTCACAGTGTTCTGCATGTTTTCGATGAGAAGACATGGTCAATGGATAATGAAGCCACCTTGACAGGAAGCAGAATTAGTTTGAAGTCTGACTCATCTTTTCATATTAAGACTTGGTATCCAACACCAAGTATATCTTGCATAGACTCTAAGGTTATTGTAGACTTAGAAGAAGTCAAGGCTCAAAGGGAGCAGGTATGACCGTCCCTATATTTGAGATTGAGTTATCCCCAGTGCCAGATGGTGCAAATTGATCACTCTTTAGATCATTAGGAAAAGTTACTAGAGCCATAATGGCCTACCCAGAACCATTGTAGTAATCAGGAAGATACCAGCATGGTCCTGTGACACTTTGCAAGATGAAAATCCATATAGCATTGACTATCCATATCATGAGGAGAAGATGGCTCCACCAGTGGTGAGGCAATCGGCCCCACCAAGTACCAACTCAGAAGGAGATATAGTTAAGAGGGAGTCAGCCCTCATGATCTAATAAGGAGGATTAGCCTCCCCAGGACCATTCATAGAGATGTAAAAAGCTTGATTGGTGTCCAGACGATTCTCTGAGAAAGAGGGAGAAGACTATGATGAGACGCGTGCTCCAGTAATCAGAAGAAGTATGTATAGAACAACCATGATCCATTAAAAGAATCCAATGCAGTATGAGATTCAGAGGAAGAAAATGAATATGTTATCGTGATGGAGTAGAGGAGCACTCTCAGATTTCAAAAGATACAGTGAGAATGGAGCAGTCATTCTTGGTTTCGAAAAAAGAAGTTGCAGGTGCAAAGTCCCGGTTTCAGAAGGAATAGTTGCAGGTGCAAAGTCCCGGTTTCAGAAGGAATAGTTGCAGAGAGAGTAGAGGACATACTCTCAGACAATGAGACAGATAGTACTTTACATAAAGCACATAAATCCAACACATTATTGTGTTGATTGAGTTGCAGTTGAGCAAGTGGACCAAGTTAGTACAATGTTATATGAAAATTTGATTCGAAGAACACGAGAACAGATATATGTTTTGCGGTGAAAGACATGTTCACCTTATTATGGAAAAATATGTGATGAGGTACCTAAAGGCTACAATCGATTATGGACCTAGATATATCTCAGAGTGTGAGATAAGATTGCAGATTCAGATTGGGCAGGTAATGTCCCAGACCGAAAAAGTACATCTGGATATTGCTTTAGAATGGGATCAATTGTAATCTCGTGACTCAGTGAGAAGTAGACCTATATGGAACTCAATTCTGCATAGGTCTGTATGTGGCAGCATGGTCATCTTATGGAAAAGTAATGTGGCTTCGGAATTTGATTGCAGAATTGTTTGATCTCGAGTTGGAGGAAACTTGTATCTTTTATGAAAACCAGAGTTGCATAAAGTTTTCAGTGAACCCAGTGTGTCATGACAAGTCCAAGAATATCGAGATCAAGTACCATTATATATGAGAGATGATACAGAAGGGAGAAGTAAAGCTCTAGTATGTTCCTACCGACGAACAGGTAGCAGACATGTTGACTAAGCCTCTATCAAGAGAGAAGTTTGAATACTTCAAAGATGAGCTTGGTGTGGTCTAGAAGGATTTTCCCTCGTGAGATGGAATGATGTGTTCCCCAGTAGAGGGAGTGATGTGTTCCCCAGTAGTGGGAAGTGATGTGTTCCCATGTAGTGGGAAGTGATGTGTTCCCTAGTAGAGGGAAGTGAAGAGATCCCCAGTAGAGGAAGTTACCCCAACGCACGTTGGTAACCCCAATGAAGGATGGTACACTACCCCAACCCAGGCTGGTATGCTACCCTAGCGTAGTTTGGTAACCTCAACGCAAGCTGGTACACTACCCCAACGTAGGTTGGTACACTACCCCAGCATAGGTTGGTAACCCCAATGCAGGCTAGTACACTACCCCAATGCAGGTTGGTATGCTACCCCAACACAGGTTGGTAACCCCAATGCAGGCTAGTATGCTACCTCAGCGTAGGTTGGTAACCCCAACGCAGGATGGTACGCTACCCCAACACATGTTGGTAACCCCAACGCGGGCTGGTACGCTACCCAAGCATAGTTTGGTACGTTATTCCAGTGAAAGTGCAAAACTTCCTATGACATATAGATCCTTGATTGACAACAACACAATGACCAAGTATGTAGAAGTGCAAAAGTAGTGATGATGACTGTGACAAGAAAAATACCTTCCTTAATAAGAGGGAGTGTTGAATATTAAGTGGCTTCAAAAGATATCCTTATTGTATTTGACCAAGACAAACCCTAAAGAATATTATTATATTATATTTGTTAATTAGGCCCTATTGTGCTTTTGTAAAAGTCAACCCTATTGTACCTTGACTTGTAAAAGAGAAAATAAAAGGGTAAAGTAACAAGTCATCCCAGACCTAATTTTAGGCTGGCCAAACCACTATTTATAAGGGAGGCCATCACCTCATTTGGGCACTCACTTACTAGCTATTCAGCCAAGAAGGAGTGTGCAAGTCTTGAAAGAAGAAGCTATTGTAGCTAGGTGTAATGTTGTGAAGGTTTTGTTCTATCTCTTGGATATCTCTTGGTTAAATAGTGCGCTACTCTTCCCTAGTCAAGGGTTAGAGGAGGATATTCTACTTTTTTTGTTCTCTCTTAGAGAGAAGCATTGCTCTTAATTGGCTAATCTATATTGAGGAAGTTTGTTGGATTTTCCTCCCCTAGAGGATTTCCCAGGACTAATCTTTGTGTCTATCTTATTTATGCGATTGCCTCTCTTTCAGTGAATCTTATATATGTAGTTAATGTGCTAAAGAATTGTAATAATGAAAGAAGAACTGTAATTGTTAGTTGCATAAGTAAAATATCAACAGGCATGGGGGGAGAACCAAGGATGGGTGTGCCACTCCCAAGTGGTACGGCAGTTGATGAGCGCATGAGTTCGTTTGGGGGACTGGGTCCGCAAAGGGGCACGACGATTTTATTGGACATGGGTTCACAAAGGGGCATGACACCCCCAAGGAACGCGACGGTTCATGATGGTGAACTTTGGAAATCCTATAAGAGAACAAGGGTGCACAACCAAGAAAGGAAAGTTTTGGAAAGAACTTAGAGACAAGAAGAGCTCTGCGATTCTAAGGCAAACGAAGAGGAGGAGCTCCCTCAAGAAGCAAAGTCTCTCCACTCTGGGAGTACTTGTGCTACCTTGAGGATGAGGTTTCGATAGACAGAGCTGGATGAATTTCTCTTGGGAATATTTTGGCTAAGTCTGGAAACGCAAGTCTATGGAGGCATGTGTAAGGAAGAACCAAAATCCATGAAGTCTGTGGAAATGAAGAGGCAGAGTCTATAAAAACGAAGAGACAACAATTCTACAATTGAGAGAACGTTTGAGGTGCACCATAGGTGGTTGCAGATATGGTTGTGAAATATATTCTAGTAGTGACGGATTTGTTCATGAGTGTCTTGGTGAGATGAGGTGATTTGTTTGACTCTGCCATGTTGTAAACCGAGTTGGTAGTGCTCATATTGTAACAATTTCGCGATAACAAAGACTTAGTTGAGTGTTAGGTACAGTTTGTGCCACCCACACTATATCTATGTTTCTCTTATCTATTTTTTTTGTTCCATTGTTCTCTTGGTTTCTCATGGATGTATGCTTATATATGACTAAGTGTTAAAGTAGTTAACAACGTCTAAGTATATAAGATTTACACTAGAGTAGGAGTGTGACTCGCCAGTAGCCTAGAATGGAGTATGGGTGTGCTCTAGGTGAAGAGTTGTAGTCTGGATGAAGTATCCTTGGTTTCTCCATGAAGCTAAGTGAGAAACATCATGGTGTCACACGCCCTCAAGAGGTGCACGAAAGTAAAGCATGTTGTGGGGACGTGACAAATGGTATCAGAGCAAACTTTGAAGATAGGTTGTTACAAAGGAAGTTCAATGGACCATTCACAGACTTTGCATCAAACTTATGATAGAGGTTTGGTTGACGGTGTGATGGGATGGTTGAGATAAGCGCACACCTTGTGCAAGCTGAGAGCATAGTTTGTGGTGAAATGAAGCACTTGGGTAGGGTGGGTGATCATAGCACTTGTCGCACACTGATCACAGAGGAAAACTTGGTTGGTTTGATTCGTGATGAAATTCAGTGTCGTACATGTTGCGCACACCTTACGTAGACCAAGCACAGAGTTTGTTGGGAGAACCGAGCACTTGAGAAAGGCAGGTTAATGCAGGATTCGTCGCAGGACTTGTCACAAAGATAACCATAGAAGTGATCATAGAAGCGAAACACAAAGGGTGATCATAGAAGTGATTGCAAAGGGGAGACGTTTTGGGTTATAGTGAGGTGAAGCACTTGGGTGCATTAGATTACCTGGGGCGACCTAGATAAACTATTTAGTAGGAAGCTAGTTGGGAACATTTCCATCATGACGTCTTCATGTTGTGCATCGTCGAGAAAAATAGTTGAGTTGAGATGGGTTGTTATACGATGAGTAGACCGCAACCTTTGGATGAGGTATCTCTTTGCATAGTTACAACATTCAATTAGCAGCAGTATGACTTGACAATCGGGCGGTGGATGCATGGTACCTTGAAGAGAAAGCAGTCAAGGTGCGAAGATGGAAAGACATTGGATATGCGTTTGGTCAATTGCATACAAAGTTTGGGACTTAGACAGATTTTGGAAGCATATGTATGGACTCAGCCTTGTATCATAGTGGACAATGATTAAGGAGAGTTCATGTGAAGGGTCGATTCCTTGGAAATGGAAGGTCCAAGACAATAAACTTAGAACATGGTTGCAGTGAATGATGTCATTGAGAAATGTATGTTTGGCTTGAGTTCTTTTATTTCCATGTGTTCCAATGAGTTATTTGAAGGGAAGACGGATGACTTTGTGTTTCAAGTGTGTTTTGTTTCCTCGGTGAAAATCGACAGACTTGAGGGTGACTCAAGTGGTGCAGATTCAAAGAAGTCTTGCATCATTTTGGGATTATTTAGTTGAGCGAATGTGTAGAGAGCTTGGGAGACCTACTTGGACAAGTCATGTGGTAGACTTAGGAATATTTCGATGCAGTCCTCGAGGTGTCTTGAGGAAGCTGCCTAGCTCTTGATGAGGCGCATTGGACAGGTTGTTGTGGTGAAGTGGGAAATGAAGTATGGACGTGTCGATTTTGAGAGGATAGATGAGGTGCCCCAGTGTTTGGTGCCTTAGACAAATTTATTGAGTCAAGTGGTGATTTGACGAGTCGCGACGAGAGTGCAAAAGTTTGGATGCTTGCTAGAGGGCAAGGCAGTTTCGTTCCAAGAGATGGATGGAGTCAGTAAAGGAGTCGACCAAGAATTGTTGGCAGACAACCTAAATGAGCAGAACGCATACCAAGTGACTTGGGTGGTGTTCTCTCACCTTTGGTATGGGACATTGGATGAGGCAGAGCACACCTTGGTGAATTTTGGATGATTGTGTGATGACTCAGAGATCTAGTGGGGCTCGTTAGTTGAAGTTTGGAAGAGTATTGGTTTGAACGTGGCGAAGGCATGGAAGTTCTTTGAAGTGACTCATTCTACTTGGAGCACTTTGGACAGTTCATTGGGACATTTGAGGAGTGTAGGCAATTTGGACGCACTCATCACAGATGTTGAGCTAGGTTAAGGTGACTTGAAGAAAGGAGGTGAGTTGAGGACTTGCCTTCATTTGGAGGATTGTGCGAACAAGTAGATTGCAGCATGAAGAGATCACTTGGACTTGTTTGTTTCTCTTGCTTTGGGAAGCATGGTTGAGGGTGAAGCCTAGCCATGTCCAAGTGACAAAGTAGTGAGGCAAAGGCAGTCTGGACTTATAATTCTTGGGAAAAATTGGATAATTGTGCCATGAGGGGGATAGTGGAGCGAAGTTGCCACAGAAGACTTTGTTTTAGGGTGACTTCATAGTGCAACAAGATGAAGGGAGACCTTTCTTTGGTTTAAGGCCATTATGCAGATGGACTGAATTGTGGAAGGAATTCATAATACGAATGCACCAGTAGGTTCGAAGTGCAACACTTAGACATTGTGGAGGATCTCCTTGACGAAGATCAGATGATGGCAGCAACGAGGAGGCAAGGATGGTGCATGCATTAGTCTTTAGATTTGAATGGAGTGATAGAGATGTGAACAGAAAAGACTAAGTTCGATCATGAGGAAGTACATTCTCATGAGGTGGGCATGATGATTGGATTAGCTAGCCAATCAGTCCAAGGCATGGGGAATAACATTGTGCAAAGACATGGTAGAGTTGGTTGAAGCATGGGTGCAACAGAAAGTTCACAGAATTTCAACACTTAGACAATTTTGAAGTTTTGGTTGATGTTGCAGCAGCAGTTGAGGCAGTAGCGGCAGTGAACCGGAGATTTATCGTTGCAGCAAGGCGATGGTAGCTTAGATATTGCAAACAGAGTTGGGGAGGAGACGTCTTTCCATCGTTGTGAATAGTTTGATTGCACACAACTTTGGGCAAAGAGAAGTGTGTGTGGTTGCACAGGTTGCAGATGATTATTGTGTGAGTTGGAAACTTGGGGTTTCCACTTTAGAAAAATTCGGGGTTTCCTGTTGGCATGAAACTTGGGGTTTCCAAAAGACTTGGTTGCAATAGAGGCACGAGTTCAAGAAGAGACTTGGAGATCGAAGATTTTGTGGGTGTTGCCAGGGATGGAAATGGCTTAAGGTGGGGGAGGAAGTAAGGGCTTGCGAGCTTAGCTCAAGTGCACGCACTTCCACCATAGTCCAAATTGATCAAGCAGGACACTCGGTGCAAATGAGGAAACATAAGTCTTCATATAGTCTGGATTTTGGGTTCCTTGGGCGCACCATGTGCCAAGTGATGACTCCACCCAAGGTGCATTACAATGCAAGTCAAATGATGGAAAATTTGATGAAGAGTTGAGGGAAATACTTGGCCACTCCATCAATGAAGGAAAATCGACTAAGGTATGGGGCACACACTTCGGAGAGTAGGCCTAACTCACCTAAGGCGTGTGTGCACCCAATAGGACGAGTCGGTTCGACTAATGGGATGTGTCGACATGAGGGGCACATCATTCCCAACGAGCATGACAGTTAACAAGTGCATGGGTTTGTTTTGGCAACCGGGTCTGTGAAGGGGCGTGACGATTCATTTGTACATGGGTTTGTGAAGGGGCATGGCACCCCCAAAGGACGTGATGGTGACCATTGGAGAGATTGTAAGAGAACAAGGGCACACAATCAAGGAAGGAAAGTTTTGGCAAGAACTTAGAGACAAGGAGAGCTCTGCAATTCTGAGGCAGACGAAGAGGATGAGCTCCCTCAAGGAGCCAAGTCACTCCACTCTAGGAGGACTTGTGTTTCCTTGAGGAGGAGGGTTCGACAAATAGAGTTGGGTGAATTTCTCTTTGGTAGATTTTGGCTAAGTCTGGAAACATAGATCTGTGTGAGGCAGAACCAAAATTTGTGAAGTTTGTGGAAATGAAGAGCCAGAGTCTCTGAAAAGAAAGAGACAACAATTTTGTGGTTCAAGGAATATCTGAGGTGCACCGCAAGTGGTTACAGATATGGTTGTGACAAAGAGTCTTGTGTTGATGGATCTATTCATGATTTTCTTGGTGAGGTGAGGAAAGTCGTTTTACTCCACCATGTTGTAAACCAAGCCAGTAGTGCTCATGTTGTAATTGTTTCGCAATAACAAAGACTTAATCGAGTTTTAGGCATGGTTTGTACCACCCACACTATATCTATGTTTATCTTGTTTGTTTTGTTTGTTCTGTTGTTTTATTGGTTTCTCATGGATGTATGCTTATATATGACTAAGTGTTAAAGTAGCTAACGAATGTCTAAGTATACAAGAGTTGCATTAGAGTAGGATTGTGACTCGTCAGTAGCCTAGAACGGAGTATGGGTATGCTCTAGGTGAAGAGGCATAGTCTGGGTGAATTATCCTCAATGTTTCCAAGAACCCAAGCGATAAATGTCATGGTGTCGCACGCCCTCAAGAGTTGCATGAACATAAGGCATGTTGTGGGGAAGTGAAAGTAGAACTTTAAGTGGGATGGTGACTTCTCCATACATGTGCAAGTCATATTATCCAGGGGTGTCATGCATGTTTCTTGTGCACCCCTCCAAGAATTCATCTCCTACTAAGTGGGCAGAGCGACCCCTGGTGGAATTCAATTCCTCTTCACATGCTTCCATTCGGTAAGTTGCATCCATGGAGACACCAAATTGGACCTTCTTGGGTCCACTTCCATCCACGAACTCCCCCTGATTGCTTTGTTCTTTTTGAATTCATCTGTGTGCTTAATGGGGTGAGGTTGGATTGAACAAGCAGTTTTTTGTTCTTCTGCTTGAGAAGGAGAATCGAAGCCCATTCTTCGTGCACGTGGCTCATTTTTGTGCATTGTAGTGAATCGAGAAACTAGGGGAACATACTTCTTTCTGGGCAGCTTGTGTGGGGATTTTAGAGACTGGATGTGCACCCCCTACCACTGCTTGGATATCCATTTCCATTCACAAGAATATATGGACCAATGAATGTCTACATCTAGTTTGAATCTCTCACGCATGGAAGCCTTTATGGCTATCCATTTAAGAGAAGGATCTTGATGTGCTTGCCACCATCGCACAAGTATTCCTATGAGCATGGTATTGAGGGAATGTATCCGATGGTGTGTGGGAATGTATTGCATCCATGATATAAACACATCCATCGGATCTGACCCATCGAACTGATATGATCCAAATTCTTCCTCACGCACCTCGCTAGTAATATATGTGCATATCTCTATGGAAACTTCATACTAGTTGTTTTTCCACCTTTCCATGGCATCTTCTAAATCAGTTTCATAAGATTGGATGCTCCACCAACTTAATTCTCCATCTGTGATGGGATTAATGTAATCCTCCTTGATCCCAATGATCTTATATATATTTTCAATAATAGAACTTCACACATCCTCATCCACTGGCTCATTGTATTTGTCTCCTTCATTTGGATCCAGAGGTGCGATCATAAGAAGGTGTCTATCTCAAATGACATTTGCCTCTTCTTCAAGTTCATCATTGCATTTTTATCAAAATCCCAGTCAATGCCAAGCAATGTCGGGTAGGGGTAAGAGTCATCCATAATATCTATGACCACAAAGTCAGATTTTGTTTTCACCCCTTCTATATTCACCTCTGCTTGCTCCATTCAGCCTATAGGATAGAGACTGTACTGATTTTACAACCGCAGTTGGATGGGTGACTAGACCAAAGTTGGTTTCCCCATTAACTCCCAAGACTTCTTCAGTAGAATATTCACACCAGATCCCACATCCAACATGACTCCATCCATATCGTAACCACCAAGCTTCGTTGTCATCTTGAACTCGCGCCCTATACACTTCTACTTCTTGACCTGACATACCTCCTTTTCTGGGAGGGGAGATGATATATTCCTATATGTCAATTCCTTTCCCATACAATTGGTTAACATCCGCGTTAACTTCTTCGCAACATCAGTATCATCAAGAAACCTTAAACAACAACGTAAGAAATTACTTACTTGATATTTCGTGCATGTCTCGTGACCCAAGTCATGCAATGCTTCCTCGCGTGTTGCACACTTCAACTCCTCAAGGCATTGTTCCTCAATAGTATTTTTCTCGGTGCATCATAGATCTTCTTGTATGTGTACTTCTTTCATTGATTTATGTGTTGCATGTTGCATTTATTTTTGCATACAAGCTTCCTCCTACAATCTTTGTGTTGCGCGCTACAACTCTTCCCAAGCATGAGTCTCCTTAAGCGACTTATGTGTCGCCTACTGCACTTATTCCCATATATTATCCTCTTAAAGTGATATATGTGTCGCTCATTGCACTACTTCACAGATTCGAGCCTCTTCAAGTGATCTTTGTGTCATGCATTGCAACTCTTCGCGTGCTCTCTCTTCTTCCATGGCTCTATGCACGTCGTCCAGAAATTTATTTTGTTGGGCATCATTGAAATTAGGAGGGGGTTGTACTGGCTTTCTGACCTTCCCCTTTGGTTTTTGACCCGAGATTTTAGCCTGCTCGAAGTATCTCGTTGTCTTTGCTCCTCCTCGATTTACCACTCGGACATCAACTTCCTCATCTTTCTTCTTATTTTTGCGCAGCTCTGCATGCACCATATTGCAATGCATCTTCTTTTCTTCCCACTTCTTCACTAATTTGAGACAGTATTCTGTGACATGTTTGGGACTATAGCAGTACACACAGAGTACGCTTGGCTTGATGCAAAACCTTGATACATGGCCAATTTCTCTGCAATTGAAACAAGTGGGGGCCCTACCTCCCCCTCTGACATATCCTCGGTCATGAGCACACCCATATCTACCTCTATGGCCTCCTTGGTATCCTCCTCTCTCCACACTGCCACCATCACCACCCTTTTGTTCTTCTTGTACCCAGAATTCATTGCGGGTATTATCTTACATCAGTTAAAGTGATCGGTAGTTGTTGACATCATGTCCCACGGATTATAGAACTCACAGAATGGAGTATGATGTGTCTTTTGATACTTCTTTAAAGTTGGGAAGGAGGGTGGTACATGGCCCCACTGTTGAAATAACTTGCACCATTCTATCTGGGACCCAGTTGGGAATGGACTCGGTGCGCCCATCGCCACATAATTTAGAAGTACAGGGCACTCGTCCCTATGATGCCCCTCAAAGCGACATGTGGTACACCATACGTGCTCACGCACGACCTTTTCATTTTCCATATCTTAGAACTGCATCGTCAGGTTGGCCAGTTGTGACTGCACCTACACCAATCATGTCGATGTCTTTGCCCCTCCTAGTGTAGCTTCTAGGCGCATTTCAATTTCTACTACCTCTTCTTAAGTCATCACCTTCTGCTGGGTGAGCGAGACTCAGATATGGGGAAT
>JASDQU010358192.1:0-11890 GCA_032191745.1 Picea mariana | reverse complement strand
ACCCTCAGGCCAACGGACAAGTTGAGGCCATCAACAAAGTCCTAAAAACCATGATCCAACGCATGGTAGGGGAAAACAAGACATCGTGGCATCTACAACTTTTTTCCGCTCTCTGGGCTTATCGCACTTCTGTGAAAACCTCAACTGGAGTTACTCCTTTCTAGTTGATGTATGGCATCGAAGCCATCCTACCAATCAAGTGTGAGATTCCATCACTGAAACTCAAAGTAGAACTCCTACCCCATACTTCTACTGAAGAAGAATGCTTCTTATATCTATCCAAGCTCGACGAAACACGTCGTGATGTTGCTCTCGTTAATGAGGCACATCAGAAATGAATCAAGAGTCAATACGAAAAATCCATCCACCCTCGGACTTTTGCAGAAGGAGACTTAGTCCTTGTTTATGACCAAGCTCATGATAAATTGGGGACAGGTAACTTAGAACCTCTGTGGCACGGTCCTTACATCGTGAATCGTGTCCTATACAGAGGCACCTACAAATTAGTAGATCATGATGGAATTTCCCTAGGAGAGCCCCGAAACGGGATTTGCCTTAAAAAGTACTATGCTTAGATTACCCAGCATGTGTACTTTGTACATTATTGTATTTTAGTTTGGTGTTTCTATTTCCTTTGCGTGCTCAAGTCTTTACCATTGCCACTCATGACTGTGATTGTGTTTTCATGCGCAGATGACGTATTCATTTCCTATCTTTTTCGAGTTTGCGGATGGTGCTAGTCGACATACCCAGAACATTGCTTCGGTAGCATGGGTTATTTACCAATTTGACGAGGTGGTGAGTTCAGGAGGTATCTGCTTAGGACCAACAACCAACAACATGGCAGAATATCACGTTTTCATCGAATTGTTGACCCAAGCCTCCTCCCTAGGTATCTCTCGCATCATTGTTTACTTAGACTCCCAACTCATGGTCTATCAACTCAACTGTATCTACGCTATCCGTAGTCCTATCCTGCTACGTCTCCACCTGCAAGTTCGTCGTCTTTAACGAATGTTCGTTTACATTGAATATAGACACATTCCAAGAGAACTCAACAGTGTTTTGGATTCTTTAGCTAATTACATCATGGATCGGTATCTCGCCCACATATAAGATTTAAGGAAAGCAAAATTGTACATCACATGTAAATTAAAACACATCACATACATCATCATGTACAAATCATTTGGCACTGTAAAAACTCAGAANTATATATATATATATATATATATATATATATATATATATATATATATATATATATATATATATATATATATATATATGGCATGACTGGAATGTTTTGATTACATCAAAAAAGTATGTAGAAGAGAAAAATGTTGGGTCTTTAAACCCGTACAACATCGCCTGACAAGGTATACAAAAATATGATCGCCAGAGAGACTCTAATCTCCCTGCACTACATTGTGCTATGAGTAGCACATCACTGCACGCACTACACATCTCAATAGAGAATTGACATTCTCTGGCACTCCCACAGTGTGCCTCTATAGATGTAAAGTCACTTCTCCCCTTTGTAGAGGAGGAATGCCCATCGTGAGGCCTTGGAGGTTTCTTTCAACCTTCCGGAGACCTATCATTGGTACTCCCGGATCCGCTACAATTGGAGCACCCCCACGACGTCCTGGTATCGGTATATTGGCTGGGTGCACTGCTTCCTTGTCTGCATGTTGAAAACAATACACCTTTTAAAAACTCTTCTACATACCCAAAAAAATACATATACATCAAAAACTTTAAAAACAAAAACTAGACAAGGTATGGCTCAGTTTCTTACCTGACACATCCTAGTCTTCCCCCATGGGTAAAATCAAATCCATGCTCCCGTGGAAATCTACCTCAGCATATGGGAAGTCCTCTATCCAGAGATATTGTCGTCTCATCCAAGCAAAGAAATCGCCAGTGAAACAGAACTCTGACTCCGCTACTAGCCTTGGAGACAGACTAGTCCACCTCTCCATCCTCGGTTCGTCCACTGGTCGCACTGCCAGTGCTATATGAGGCTGCATCTGGGGGATACGCTCTAGGAAAAATGAGACCAGAAAAGAGCCATAACCAAACTTTTTATGTCCCATCCTGCACCGTGAAACCTGTTCCTTCACATTTCGAAGGAACCCTGCACTCCAGTTGAACAATGTTGGTTCCAAACACTGAACACCATAAGCCACCTGCAATCTTGATGCCAGATGCACGCTAGTACTGCCCATCACATTTGTGATGGAAAACAAAATGGACCAGAGGGGTAGCTCTCGGATATCCTTGATAGGGATTCTACCCCCTACCAGTCTTGCTCCTGGAACGCAGTGACGTGCTAGATACACGCCCACTTGTTTAGGTAGCGCCCTCTGCCCGAAAAAAGATATGGGAACCCCTCTTTTCGGAAGGCCAGTCAGGAAATACACGTCTTCTAACTCAATAGTTACAAGCTGCGTGCCAATCCGGAATCCTTGCTCCGCAACATCCCATAGGCCAATCATGTTCTCAAGCAACAAAATCTCCTTCTTCATTTTTTGTAATTTGAAGAATTTTAGTAAGCCACAAGCTCGCAATGCAGCCCGTGTGTGAGGACTCTGCAAGGCAACCAAGTCATCAATCTCATGTTCTCATTCTTTCCACTCGATCATGGTCCCCGAAGTCACCTACAAAACAAAAAGAATAAAGAATTTCATTATTCCAACGTTTTGGCAATTTCGACAATTTTCAAAAGCAATCTAAAAACATGAAATCTAATGCCCACATCATTTAAAGAGACCACACCCTCTTTTATAATCACCATGCCCTCTCTTAGCCATTCAATGTTTATCACACAACAATAAAAACATTTTAAAATGAAAACGACTTCTTTATGGCTGTGTGGGCATATATGGGTATTTTTCATGGGTTCTTTGCCAAAAACGACCCATCCACTTAGGTATTGAGGTGTTGGCATCCTAGCCATCACCTTCTAAAATGTTTTTGCAAAAAGAATCCCCTTTTTCCATCGTTTTTAATAGAGGCCGATTTGGTCCTTCTTGGAGCAATTTAGGGCTTCATTTTTTAAATTGAACGCTGCTATGAAAATGAATATTAAACCATGTAATTGAAATAAGGAGAGATGAATATCTACCTTGTCAAAATGGAAAGAGAAACGGTCAACTATAGCTCCGGTATCAAGCGAAACAAGATCCACCTCCGAAATGAGAATTTCCACTACTCCAAAATCCTTGTGCAAAATGAAATGGTAAATGGAATTTTCATTGTATTGCTATTTATAAATTTCCATTTTTTCTAAGGTATAGTCATTTGTGGGTTTCTCTAACAATATAATGGCTTCACTAAACCCCTGTTTTGTAGTTCTGATATCGCAGGTTTCGTGGCAGTTCTGATGGGTCATTTACCTTGTCGCACTCATGAGCATAGTCTTAGTTTGTTCTCAAGCTGGAGAATATGAGAATGCGCCGGGTAAAATTTTATCTCTTTTTCGGACCCGCATGGACACATGAAAAAGGAACCCCCCTGGAGTCATCTTTAAGCCCTTTTCAGACTCTCTAAATATGAAAAGATTGTTGAGTGACCTTGCTTCCTTTTACACTCGTTAAAAGGTTAGAAAGGGAGTCTTTCGAGCGATAGTTTATCTCTTTTTCGATCTTGTTAGACTACTGTACGAAAAAGGAACTGAGAGAGTTCTCTTTTAAGTGTTTTTCCAAACTCTATAATCCTGAAAAAACTTCGAGTTTTCTGTCTTTGGACTCGTTAAAGCACACATCGACAGGCCCATACAGGATCGAACCCTTACTTCTTCTAGTTCGTTAAACAAAGGAAGAGGAACTTACCGAAGGTGAGTTATATCGAGCATGTGTTATCCTCCTCGATCTCGTTAAACAAAAACAAGGTACTCATCTATCCAGATGAGGGAAAAATTGAAAGAAGCAAGCCAAGCATTCTCTTGAGAACATTATCAAGAAATTCTTAGAGTCGCCCTTGAACACAACACTTTGTCATATGCACGCATTATAACCCGCTGAACCTCTGCACTAAGCCAATCCTTTGAGTTTCTTNTGAACACAACACTTTGTCATATGCACGCATTATAACCCGGTGAACCTCTGCACTAAGCCAATCCTTTGAGTTTCTTTCACTCCTTTGGGTCACCTGATGCAAGTCACAACATCCACTGCATCATCAAGTTTTGGTCCATGTCATGTTTCTGCTGTGGTGCCTCAGTGTTCAAGGGAAGTACCCACTTCTAGAGTCATCCATCCCAAATATCTTGCCTCAGAACTCGTGTCAGTCCATGTCCATTTGATCCACCAATTACATCTCTATGTCCATTTTGTGTCGTTGATGGGGGATACATCAAGGCCCTCCTTCGATGAGCTTATTCCTGTCGACCTCAACACATTATTCATGAATTAAGCTTAGAGACTAGTTAGTACTTTGGGACCTGCATGCCTCAATGGCAAGCCTCCTCACATTCGACAGTAGGTTTACATCATTGACCTCTGATCGGATGATTCCATGGATGTTCAACTCCAGCTCATCCATTCACATTCGTTGGAATGTACTAGGGTACCTTGGGAATCATTGACATTAATGGCGATCTCCCTCGTGCTTGTTAACGGTTTACATCATTGATCGGTAATCAAGTGGTTTCTGCCATGTTCGACATCAGGATATCTATTCACATGGTTAGATTTGTACTACATTGGGATCGGTAAGAAGACCCTGGGTTGAGTAATCCCTTTGATATATACTTTTCCCCGGTTGCGAAGGAGTTTCTCTTGGACGAGTGATACATACACTATTGCATAGATCCACTTTGTATTGGTCGTGGCTATGTCTTGTCATCTCGTAGATCCACTGTGTATTCTTCATGGATACGATCAGTCCAGGTCATCAAAGTATAGATCCACATTGTATCCCTAGTGGCTATACCATTTTATCAATACGATTATGGATCCGCAGTGTATTTTATGGTGGCCATATCTTGCAAGTCTTGATCACCCAAGCATAGGTATGCCTGCCTTGGGTCTTGAAATATGTCATGATATTTGTTGAATGTTTGTGTGCAGCTTCCGCCAGGTTCTCCGAGTCTCTACCCTTGCTTGAAAGTCTACAAAGTATTTCAGTTATCAGTTCACATCTTCTAACTTCATACTTTGGGGGGCAATTTGTTACACCTCAATATTGCTCACTTCGATAAGTGTCGTAAGTGTTGCATGATCCTCTCAACTGTCACAAGTGTCGCATGTCATTCACAAGTGTTGCAAACATAAAAAAAAGCATATTGCCATGATGACGGCACCGAGGAGACATCTAGAACAACTCAGACACTTGATTTGGAGGAAGGAGAATGATTAACTGAAGTCAAGGAACTCTTATCACCTGAAAGGAGCTCTTAAACAAGGGTTTTGAAGGTGAGCGCTCCCCTACATCAGCCTTAGGAGCATTGGCACTCCCTCATAAGGTCTTAGGGAGCGTTATAACGCTCACCTGCCCCTCTGAAGGTGCACTATCCATCCTTGGAGCACTGGCGCTCCCCTCAATCTTCCTAGGGAGCGCTATAACGCTCTGATGCCCCTTTTGAAAGAGCGTTGTCTAATCTAGGTAGTGGTCGGCCCGTTGAGGAGAATAAGGGAAAGATCTTTCAAGTTTGGAAGGAAGTTGCATTCGAATTCTTGGTTCAATCAGAAGATCCTTGATCTAAGGAGGGAATTCCTCAACTTACCCTAAAGATATTGTTATCACTCCAGGAAACTCTCCTAGGCTGTAAGTCGGAGATGCCTGGTAACTCACTCTTTTTGGGAACTATTTTCTTAATAATGGATGTGTTTTTTGGATCAAGATGAATATCTAGGGACTGGACTGTGTCTTTAAGACTGTCTAGAAATATCAAATATCACAAGGCCTTCTAGGAATGCAATCAGACAAGGGTTGATTAAATAGAAGAGAAAATAGTTATTGAACTAGATTATACTCATATAAAACAAGCACAATGGGTTTAAGAACTAAGGAAATAACTTATGATTCTTAACTTAATCAATCAGTTAGTGAGATGACAGTCACATGTAGATTGAATAAGCACCAATAAAGAAATCATTCACTCATAAGATATCAGAGAACAGAAAAGAAAAAGTCTGACAACACAGCTGAAGGAAGCTTGCAATGTTTCATATATTAAGAATAAGCCTCTTTTACAGTAGCAGCAAATAGAACCCAACATCGAACCCTTGGTTCATATTCTATCCTAAGCTTTATAGCTTTACAAAGTAGTTATGAGATCCTGAAAACATGGATCAAATCAGCTAAAAATAGTAAGTCAAAATCTGATTGCAAAAGATGAGGGATGATCCCCAAAAGTGAGCTCAATCCCAGATTTTCTGGTCCTTCTCTCTTGTTGAGTGCTGGTGTAGTGCAGGATAGCCTCCCAAGGCTGACTGATGACTCTTCCAAGAGATAAAATTTGAATTTGCTGAGGTGTGCCAAAATCCCTATATTTTTGCCTTTGAAAAATGTACCAAAATTGATTACAACACCTCTTCTTTGCCTTATCCATCAAAGTAACCATTGGATCTGACTTGATAATTTACCACCTGTCTATTCCAAGAGGTTTCATCTCATTCTGATTCGAAAATTCCTGATCTAAGCRAAATTTCAAGTATTTGGGTCATTACAGGCTTTCGGTGGTTAACATAGAAGACTTATGGGTGGATTAACTACCGAAAGCACTACTTTCAGTGGTTAATGAACAATCGTCTTGTTCGCCTAAACCACCAAAAAGGAAGATTTTACAGAACTAAACTGCCTTGGGAAAAATCAAATTTATCAGTCATGGAGAGTCTGTTTTGCATGCTTGAATAGTCGATTGACATCTGCAAATCCTAATCTTTCCAATGGTGCTTTCAAATCTGCATTTGGAGCTCGGGAAGCTAGTCAAATGTTCCCTACAATATTAGGCATCATTCTTGCAAAAATTCCAGTGCATTTTTTATCGTTAACATCTGGCTCCAACTGGGATGGAGACCTCCCTGCAAGGTTTCCAAGAACCTGGCAGACCCTGTGCCTTTAGTTTTGGGCATGGAGTCATTTATCCTTTACAATTTATCATCTGGATATTTCCTACTCAACATCATCAAGTGCCATGCCTCAGTTACTCTTGTCTCACCTTCTGTCTGTGTGGGAAGTTGGTGATGTGGAGTTCAGCCTTCAAAGGGTCTTTATCTTGATATCCTGAAGATGAAATTCGAGTTGGGTGATGTGTCTTCTGATCCCTGATATTTTGCCTTTTAAAAATGACCAAATATAGTCAAAAAACTTCTTTTTGACTCTCTTCTTCAAGAGTAGTGTTTAGACTTGCAACTCTCCTTTTATAGAAGTGGCAATTTGAGCAAGGGCCTCTAATCCAAGTGGTCTAGCTGCTGGGACTGCTTGTTCCTTCAACTGCAATCTGAAAAGTCTGAATTTTCTATACAAAGCTACATTCTCTATCTCATTAGCTGTCTCCCCGAGTTCTCGATATAAGGCTCTCAGCTCAGCAAGCACACCAATCTGTGTTGGAATGTCATGCWGAGACTTTGCTAACATTAAAGAAGACCTCAGGATATCCCATGCCTGCCCAATATCATGAAGAGCAAGTGCTAAACTACCTAGGACTGTCAAATACTGAGAAACAAGTTGAAGGTTACCAAGGTTCTTGTGGGTAATCTTCAATCCATTTGCCAAGCGTATTCGTGCTTCTTGTAAATTGTGCTGCTTCATTTGTAGAAGACCGGAAGCAAAAAGTGCACCTGTTTTCTCTCGAAAGCCCACATATGAGTCCAAAGACCTATAAACAGGACCTATTAAGTCCAAAGCCCTAGAAGATGACTCAGCATCACCAATACAAATGTAAGATATGGCTGCATACACCTGACACATAGCTTGCATGCTTTTACTCTCCGTTAGCTTCATTGCTTCAATAAAGTGTAAAGCAGCTTCATTGAAGTAGCCTAATGAGTGTGCATATTGGCCAAGAAGCATTTGAATGGTGTTCTCACACCCCTGTAAAATGGTTGGAAAGCGCCCAAACCAGTCAACAATTTTCTTTAGATCCTTCTGTGCTTCAAGAAACTCTGTACGTGTCAATTCTATTATAGTCGTGTCTTCCAATAGCTACACAAGCAGCATCAGATAAACACCTGCCATCTAAATTGCCCAATGCTGCAAATCTACCTCTCTCACATCCCCACTGATTCCAAGCTTCCCCAGCTCCTCTTCAATTCGAGACATTCCTGATAAGATCCGCTTTGCACACTTCTTTAAATAACCCCTTAGGTTGACCACATATAACTGCCATAAGATCAACCAAGATATATACTGCACTCTTTGGTAACCACTCTCCATTAAGAGGAAGGGGGGCTTAATTCCAGTTTTTCTTTCCAAATTGATTTGGGATTCCCAAAACTAGAAGGCTCTGATACTTGTCCGTTGTGATCCAATTTTGGCTCTTCAAACTTACGTATCTCCTGTTGTATTTGTTTTCTTTTCTCAGACAATTCTGATTTTTTGTTTTACTGTAGACTAGGTTGCAATAACCTGCTCTCTATTTTGTTAAGTTCTGCACTCAACTTCTGAACTTGTTCCATTTGTTGCATATCATCTTGCAAGGCAGCATCTAAGATATTCACATGGTTTGAAGCCTCCTTGTAATCACATATTCATAGAAGATAAAAAGTGTGTAGCAATTCATTATAAAGGTGCAGACCACGACAACACTGTCTTTGATCTTGAGGAATTAAATTCCAAATGGCATCACATTTGTTCACAGCTCTCTCTAGAGCACTTTCATCTTCCCACTGCATAAGATGAACATGCAATATCGAAGTTGCAAAGACCATCTCGAGTTCAGGATACTTCATTTCACTAGCATACTGTTGTCCAAACTCTAAAGCACTTATTGCAGCTTGAAAATCCCCTTCAGTTCTCAAAACATTTGCAAGTTGTAGGCTGAAGTTGCAGGACCATAATTTTACCGACTCTCCTTCTCCAGCAGAGCTCGCTAACTCCCAGCCCTTTTTTTTTTAATGTTTGCTTCGCTGGAGGAATAGTCCCAACAAGATGATAGCACTGACTCAGCAAACTATATGCTCGACACTTGAGTTCAAAACATGAGGGTATTTGTTTCAATAGTAGTTGTTGTAATCGGAATTTTATTCCTAGAAGAAAAATTTAAGCCATTGATGATGAAACGTACACCTGTATCATTGAGTTTACTCTGTAAACTAGAATTTCGACCATCTGTTACCCTTTGAACGAAACTGAAGTTGCAAATGCGCGCCGGTATGAGAAGTTTACGGGTTGTTTTGCATTGATAACCATCAAAGAACTTAATGCACAATTGAATGGAGTTTGAGACACCTCCACATAGAGTTAGGATCGGCGTGAGACACCCAAATCTCGGCAAATAATCGAATGCCAAAATCTCCTCCATGATGTAATGTAACTCGTGGCTGATCTGGCTGATCCACTGACGATTCGCATGTGAAATCAATTCAGTTATGAAGTGTTGTATCATGAGAGTCTGTGCCATATCAACCTGGATGTGAAATGACAACTCGATCATATACATGATGTTTTGGTAGTTATTCACCAACTAATTATAATGATAACCATAAGAATTTTCACCAATAATCTTTCTTCTCTGCGGATTATAATAATGAACAGGCTCACAGGCTCGCTTGAAGTTTGGCGTGTGCAAGAGCATGAAAGTTTAAATTTTGAATGTGGTAAGCTTTTCGGTGGTTAAGAACTTTAATGAAGCCAAGTCTGTTTGTTCATTTGTAACAACAAATATATCAACGCAGACACCTGCATGAATAGCCACAACAGCCAGATCTTTGTAAAATGGAGTCTATTCTGGAAGCAATGCACGGTCAGCATCTTCACCCTTGCTAGACACCTTCAAAATTAGAAATGAAACTTCCTAATAATTCCATTAAATATCATCTATCATTAGAAACCCTTCTCATGGCATTCGGATTAATAAAAATTGGATCTGTGCAAAATTTGTAGCGTTCTGCCCTGTTTTTGTGCTTTTGGTAGTTAAAGAGACAAAATTTGAAGACGTTGACTGCCAAAAGCTCTGCCTTTTGGTAGCTAATGAACAGTCATTTGTTCGCCTAAGCCACCAAAAGCTGTAACTTCAACCAAACTTCAGAAACTCAAAAAATTTCCTTACTTCATTTATACTGAGAAGATTTTGGCTGCTTTGACGATGTTCCAGTCTTTTTACAGGTCTAGTTTTTGCTCTCTTCTGAGATGAAGATTTAATTTATACTCATGTATGTATCATTTGTCACAGCCCTCATTAGGACAGGAAAAAGGGTGATCTGAAGGGACAGAGCCATAAACTAAAGTTGGAACTTTTGGATGAAGAAACTCCCTTTCAGTTTGAGGAGGCAACTTCACCGCATTTGCCAAATTCTTCTCATCCATCCCTACAACTTATTCAAACTGTAATAAAAATGCTGAACAGAAGTTCCTGCTGCAAACTACTAAACTGAAAAGGATCTCATGCTCGATGATGAGCTTATTTTCTATCTATTCCTACTCTAACAAGTAAAGGCGGATTGATCAAGTAAAACTGAATTTCCAATGAAGCCAAGTAAGAAACTGATTTACTGATATCTTGTTTGATCTTGACTTGAAAAATATTAGAAACCATAACATACAGAAATGGAGTTTGACAGGGCAGCAGAACCAACCTTCCTTCAAAGAAGATTGACATATGTTTTACTCAAAGACTCGCAATATTCATCAAAAGGATCAGCGAAGCTGTAAAGAAAAACCTCTTCCTGTTGTTTGAGCTAAAAATCAAAAAATCTCTGGGTATTCTCTTTCCCATGAAGATTGGCACTTTCAGCTATTTGTAAATCTGAAAATGGTTGTAGACTGATTTCTGTACTAATCATGGATTGTTTGATATCTACTATAGATTCTAGATCAAGAATGATAGGTATCGATGGTGAAGGAAAGAATAGTTGCTTCTGAATTTCTTGGGATACTGAATTTATATCAGCAACTTCTTTATCAAAATCTGAAGCCTCCTTAATCCCATAGTCAAAACTATAAGAGACATTTGAATCAATGAAAAATGTGTCTATAATATGACTATCACCAACATCTTCACAATCGGAAGAAATACTAACTGAATGCTGGATGTGGAATGCAGATTCTTTACAACAGTTATCAAAAATAAGATCAGTTGAGTAAAACTTCTCGTAATATGAATTGAAGGCTACATGAAAATGCTTCAGAGAATGGATACTAAGATTAGGAAGAGATTGACACCATTCACGAGCATTTTCTTCTAAATAAAACTTGAACAGCTTGATCAAGACATCTTCGTGAACAAAACCATGTTCAAGCATGCACTTATGAAAATTGAATAAGTGCTCACCAGGATGATCATCCTTGCTTCCTCTGAATCTCGGAAGATAATCATCCCATTCAATTATAGTCAGCACTGGATGTGGAAAACCAGCTATTGTTATCCACATTTTTGGTTATCGAAATGATGACATGATAATGACATGATGATGGAAGATCTAACTCTTATTTAATATCATTTTCATGAAGAAAGTTACACTTATCAGCTTCTCAAAATCACACTTTTGAAGATAGTACGCAGGCTGCATATATATTTTCCTGCGGAAATACTTGATCTCCGCAGGCTGCATTCAGTCTGACTGCGGACTTTCCGCACTGTGTTAATGGTCAGGGTGCGGAAATGTTTCTTAAGGGAGAAAATGAATAAGTTCTCGATCCTTCTAGAAGGATGAGTTGGAGTTCGAATGGTTGGCAAATTAATGAATCTCCAGATATCTTGGGATTACATTCTATCCAAGTA
>JASDQU010358191.1:0-11890 GCA_032191745.1 Picea mariana | reverse complement strand
GTTAGTATCTATTGAGATTAAAATTTTAGATGAAGATAAATGTATCAGTTTACTATGTTCTTTACTAGACTCGTGGGATAGTCTAGTTGTGGCCATAGGTAGTAATACAACTTCCTTGAAGTTTGAGGAAGTGGTCTCATATTTGTTGTCGGAGGAGATGAGATGAAAGAATATGAAGGTGTTAGCACTCTGTAATTTGCCTAAGGCTGTGGAGGAAACCACAGACGTAACATCAAAACCACTTGGATTCAAGGATCTATCCTCCAAGACTCAGAGAGGGATATCTCTGTATGATTCAACTTTGTTTCGATTGGATATTAGGCTAGGTATGAGAGTACAAGTTTGTTTTTTGAATTGTTGGTTGGGACAACAGAAGAGGGCCATTGGGAAAAAATGGGGTCAAAAGGCTTAAGGTGATCAAATAAATGAATAACTGAGATAATATGCAACAAGGCAAGGTAATCATGTTAATGTATCCTTGTAGTTTGTGAGATGGAAAAAGAGGAACAGATTGGGGTTCACTTCAAATGTAGAGCATTATTACCTGAATTCTACATTCAAATTTCAGAAAGAAAACATGAATATTGTTCAAAGCCAGAATAGGGTGTTTGAAACAAATCCTAAACTTAATATTCTTATAAAAATAAAAGAAGAAAAACAAAATTTGAAACCAAAGAAGAACATATAACATCAAGAAGCATTTCACCACATAACTATGACACGTGAATCTTGAAACATAATGTCTTTGTATTCATGAAAAAGGATCACTTAAAACCCCCTCAAAATATTTACAACTCAGGTCCAACCCTTAACATATTTAAATTACAACAATTTATAGGAAAAACTCTCCCCCAGGCTTAGGAGGTCGAAATCAACAACCTGGCCAAAGATAGAAACAAATCCCTGAAAATTTTGAACTGTCTGCCATGAAAGATGGGCCGAATTGCTGAAAATAGGGGTCAACTCAGACTCTTTCATCTCTAAAAATATGATAGTTGTGAAAAAAATTAAAGATGTTATTGTATATGAGTCTGTTCTAAGAAACAACCTCTCTCGGGTTTTCCAAATTCATCTCCATCTTTCCAAAACATCTGCTACAAGATCATGACGAAAACAGGAAAAAATGGAAGCTTGAAAAATAGGGCTCAAAGATGGCTTTGATTCTCCCAACTTATGACACTTATGTAAATTATGGGAGAGGTTATTGTTCTTCATCTCGTTCTAAACAAAAACCTCTCTCGGATTTTCAAAATACACTCTTGTTTTCCTGTTGTCTACTATTATAAAAGTATGGAAAATAAAACAAAATCCCAAGAAATAGGTTATGCTTTGACTTATAAACCATAATTAATCCGATATTAACCTGACACCAACATCTTGAGGATGTATTGTAACTAAAAAATCATTATGAAAGACTTTGAGCACATTGAGGAATCCATTTTCCTTGATCTGAGGAGATTTATGTGCTTTCTGTTCATAACAGAACTTTCAGCAACTAATGAGGTCAAAACATAGCGTATTTAGCTGTCGATTTTATGGGAACGATTTTCGACAACTAATTATGGATTTTGAAACGGTTCTTAGCTAGAGAAACCTGTAACTACTCCCGAACTTAGTAAAAAATGGTTGAGTTTCCCATTGAACCTGCTTCATCGATTATAACCACTTCCTTTGAAATCAAGGCCAACTTCAGCTAGAGTATCAAGCCTGAGGTGAGCTTAGGGTTTTAGCTTTTTGTGAGCAAGATTAAATTTCAACACTTTATTGATGTCTTGTAGTCTATTATTTTTCTTGAGGATTTTATAATTATTGTGCTTTACAATTTCATATTTGATGGCTAACTGATCCAATGCAGAACCAATTTTTATAGATGATTGTTTAAGAGTTTCATTTTCTCCTTTCAGATGTCCCTCCAACACCTTTAACTCAACAAATTATTCTTTCATTTTTTGAAGCCTAGGTTTTTTAATAACTCTTTTCTTTGATTGAGTTAGTCTTAAACCACCTTTCTCCTTCACCAGGCATGTCTGTGGCGGTTTCTACACTGGCTTCATCTATCTGCATTACAACAGGCCCAAGTTGAACCTTAAAGCTATCAAAGCTTTTGGAAAATGCTTCTGTGACACCCTGATGGTACCCCTGGATCTTCTGGAAAAATCTGTAGCATCCAACCTCCTTGAATAGTTCATAGGCCTCAGGGTGTGTCTCAAGGTATGAAGCATCCTATAATTCCTTCCTCAAAAAGGCACCTCCTGTTGAGATCTTCATTACCAAAATTTATGAAAACGCTTAAAAACTATGTTGATTATAAAGTGTCCAGGGTATGTGAAGGTGAATGATGGACTCATATGAACATGGAGGTGGGGTAGAACAATAAGAATCTAGGATAGAGTCAAAGGATGAAAGGATTTGGGCAATTGTGGGCAGATTTAAAACAATCACAAACCGACAATAGACCGATTCAAAGTATGGGAAGGCTCATGATTGTTTTTTCAGGATCAATTGAATTGGGTGGGCATGATATAGGGTATGATTAATTGATTGGACAAGGGATAAATGAATCATAATCCCTTCTGAAAATTGGACGAATGACAACCAAAAACAATTTTGGCAGCATATCAACAAATCATGACTTGTGTACAATCATCGATATGGGAGTGATAAGACCCGTTTTAAACCCTTGAGATATTCATTGCTTTTGATAGCTTATGACAAGCGTGAATGAGCCATTTAATTGCTGAAAGTTTTAACTTTCAGTAGATAATGGATATAAGATTTCGACCCTTTAGATACCGAAAATCAAACTTTCTACCACAATTTAAATATAACCAAATTCATGAAATCCACTGATTGGGCCACTTTAAACCTTCAAAACTCATGTGGATGCATCATAATTCCAACTTACCATGTGACAAAATTAACATATACCTAGATATATGATTTGAACCATTGGATATACCACTAGACCATCACTCTTGAGCATCTTATCATGAAATCATTCTCAACCTAATCAGAAAAAACTCCAAAATAGATAACTGGAGAACATATGACTATATTATAGGACCCTAACATAGGCTCCAATTGGAGATGGAAGCTCTTGAGGAGGTGTCAAGAATCTCATATCTCTGGATTCGTAAATCAATGCATTATCCATTGGTCCATGGAGTCACTGCAGCTACAATATTTGAACTGACTCAAATTAAACTGAACACTGAACTATACACTGTCAACTGCAAACTCTACTAGAAACCACACACTACTGAAAAATATTCTCAAATGACTGAGCTTATTCAAAATTCTACCTATACTAACTGATCCACAAGCTACTCACTCAAATGATACGATATTTCCAATAAATCCAAGCAAGGAGATGGCCACTCACTGAAATTCTTCTCAAATCCTCTTTAAACAGACAAAATGATATAAATGTTGGCAATCCAAAATAAAACTTAATTCCACAACCTGTGCTGATAAACAAAAGAAACTCCCCCTTTCCTAATACTTTCAATAGATTATCCAAAGGATCATGGAAAATATAAAAAGTTACCTCTTGTTGACTTGGAGGGAACAAAAATATTTCTTCTTTTAATGGTTCCACCATGCCAACAAAAAAATATGCAAAAACATAATCAATTACCTTTGCTTGATGATCAACAAGAGGAAGGGTACAATCTTTCAGCTGCTAAAGACTATCTTCAAAATACATGGATATAATCTGTTCATCAATCTTGTCAGGTACATCAGGTAAAAGAATAACATGTTCTTGAAAATATCCATTTGAGGCAACTACACAAATATCGTCCAAGGAATCTAAAACAAATTGCTCTTCTTCATGAGATGAACATTTGGAAAATGAATGATGTGAAGAACAAATTGATCCATTCTCCTCATCCATGTCTTGATCGTTTGAAAACTATTGGAAATGTTTGTCAAGCTTAAAGGAACAAAACTTGATGTGCATTATTGTTTAACTGAATGGATGAAACATTACTCTCTGAAGTGTCTATGCAAATAAACTCAGAATTTTGATCTTCATCAATGAATAAAGGACAATTGAACTGACCATCCTCATATATGTCTTGTTTATTAAAAGAATGGTTAGACTGGTGCAAATTATCATCTATTTCATAGGATGTAAGATAATTGTCATCATTAGGATTCTATTCAGTTTCACTGTCATCCAGGGTAGAATCCATGATCCTCTCATGGTGGTGAAAATTTTTTTCATTCAAAGCCTCCAAACTTTCATCATCTATAAAATCTTCATCGCCATAGGCATTTTCTAGCTCTTGAATAAAATTTTCAAAGTGATCACAAAAATTCTTAACCAAAAGCAAAGAAGGATGAGACTCTTTGTATTCTTCAAAAAATGTTGAATGAAAAACTCTAAGAGAATGAATACTTGCAGGTGGAAAACCTTCATACCAAGACCATGCTTTTCCTTCAAGAGAAGCCATGAACATCTTTAAGAGACAATCTTCAGGAAATTGAACTTTCAGCTTGCGTGCATGCATATGAAATCTCACCATATGTAGACCAACATCATCACCATCTTCATATTTAAACATAGGAAAATATCTTTGCCAATTTACCTTAGGCATTTGATTTGGAAATTCTGGAGTGTGATGTTGTTTTAAAGGGGCATACCTTCTTGCAATGGATCCCATATTGAGCCAGTGGATTCACTAGTGAATCTTTGTTTATGAATTCTGCAGTCAATGGAATCGCTAGGTGAATGATACAACCTTGTTGTGTTAGGCTTCTGTTCACCATCAGAATTCAAATCTGAACCTGATATACTTTTCTAGAGAACATAAAAGCTCGTTCCCCAGTATGGTCGCCACTATGTTAGCACTTTGTAATTTGCCTAAGGCTGTGGAGGCAATCATAGAGGTAAAATCAAAACCACTTGGAGTAAAGGATCTATCCCTCCAAGACTCAGGGAGGGATCTCTCTGCATGATTTAACTTTGTTTGGATTGGATATTAGGCTAGGTATGAGAGTACATGTTTGTTTTTTGAATTTTTGGTTGGGACAACAAAAGAGGGCCATTAGGCAAAACTGGGGTCAAAAGGCTTAAGGTGATCAAATGAATAAATAACTGAGATAATATGCAACAAGGCAAGGTAATCATGTTAGTGGATCCTTGTAGTTTGTGAGATGGAAAAAGAGGAATGGATTGGGGTTCACTTCAAATGTAGAGCATTATTACCTGAATTCTACATTCAAATTTCACAAAGAAAACATGAATATTGTTCAAAAACAGAATAGGGTGTTTGAAACAAATCCTAAAATTAATATTCTTATAAAAAATAAAAGAAGAAAAAAAGAATGTGAAACTAGAGAAGAACATATAACATCAAGAAGCACTTCACCACATAACTATGACATAGGAATATTTAAACATAATGTCTTTGTATTCATGAAAAAGGATCACTTAAAACCCCCTCAAAATATTTACAACTCAGGTCCAACCCTTAACATATTTAAATTACAACAATTTATAGGAAAAACTCTCCCCTGGGCTTAGGAGGTTGAAATCAACAACATGGCCAAAGATAGAAACAAATCCTTGAAAAATTTGAACTGTCTTCCATGAAAGATGGGTCGAACTGCTGAAAATAGGGGTGAACTCATATGCTTGTATCTCCCAAAATATGATATATGTGAAAAAACTGAAATAATTTATTGTACATGAGTTCATTATGAGAAAAAAACTCTCTCAGTTTTTCTAAAATCATCTCCATCTTTCCAAAATATTTGCCGCAAGATTGTGACCAAAACAGGAAAATATGGAAGCCTGAAAAATAGGGCTCAGAGATGGCTTCGATTCTCCTAACTTCTGACACCTGCATAAATTATGGGAGAGTTTATTGTTCTTCATCTTGTTCTGAACAAAAACCTCCCTCATATTTTTAAAATCCACTATCGTTTTCCTACTGTCTACTATTATAAAACTAGGGAAAATACAACAAAATCCCAAGAAATAGGTTATGCTTTGACTTATAAACCACAATTAATCCGATATTAACATGACACCAGCATCTTGAGGATGTATTGTAATTGAAAAATAATTCTGGAAGCCTTTGAGCACATTGAGGAATCCATTTTCCTTGATCTGAGGAGATTTATGTGCTTTCTGTTCATAATAGAACTTTCGGAGCTAACGAGGTCAAAACAAAGCATATTTAGCTGTCGATTTTTTGGGAATGATTTTCGGCAACTAATTATGGATTTTGAAACGGTTCTTAGCTGGAAAAATGTGTAACTTCTCCCGAACTTAGTAAAAAATGGTTGAGTTTCCCATTGACCCTGCTTCATCTATTATAACCACTTCCTTTGAAATCAAGGGCAGCTTCAGCTAGAGTATCAAGCCCGAGGTGAGCTTTGGGTTTTAGCTTTTTGTGAGCAAGCTTAAATTTCAACACTTTATTAATGTCTTGTAGTTTTTTATTTTGCTTGAGGAGTTTCTAATTCTTGTGCTTTACAGTTTCATATTTGATGGCTAACTAATCCAATGCAAAACCAATTTTGATAGATGATTGTCTAAGAGTTTCATTTTCTCTTTTTAGATGTCCTTCCAGCACCTTTAACTCATCAAATTATTCTTTCAGTTTCTGAACCCTAGGTTTTTTTATAACTCTTTTCTTTGATTGAGTTAGTCTTAAACCACCTTTCTCCTTCACTAGGTATGTTTGTGGTTGTTTCTACACTGGCTTCATCTATCTACATCGCAACAGGCCCAAGATGATCCTTAAAGCCATCAAAGCTTTTGGCAAATGATTTTGTGACACCCTGATGGTACCCCTGGAGCTTCTGGAAGAATCTACAACATCCAACCTCCTTGAATAGTTCACAGGCCTCAGGGTGTGTCTCAAGGTATGAAGCATCCTGTAATTCCTTCCTCAAAAGGGCACTCCTGTTGAGATCTTCATTACCAGAATTTATGAAAACACTTAAAAACTATGTTTATTACAAAGTGTCTAGGGTATGTGAAGGCAAATGATGGACTCAGATGAACATGGAGGTGGGGTAGAATAGAAAGATTCAAGTATAGAGTCAAAGGATGAAAGGATTTGGGCAACTGTGGGTAGATTTAAAATAATCAAAAACTGACAATAGACCGATCAAAGTATGGGAAAGCTCATGACCATTTTTTTAGGATCAATTGAATTGGGTGGGCACGATATAGGGTTATGATTACTTGATTGGAAAAGGGATAAACGAATCATAATCCCTTTTGAAAATCAGATGAATGACAACCGAAAACAGTTTTGGCAGCATATCAACAAATCATGACTTGTGTACAATCGTCGATATGGGAGTGATAAGACCCCTTTTAAACCCTTGAGATATTCATTTCTTTCAACAGCTTATGATAGGCGTGAATGAGTTGTTTAGATGCAAAAAATTTTAACTTTCGGTAGATAACGACTATAATATTTCGACTCTTTAGCTACCAAAAATCAAACTTTCTGCCACAATTAAAATATAACCAAATTCATGAAATCCACTGATTGGGCCACTTTAAACCTTCAAAACTCATGTGGATGCATCATAATTCTAACTTACCACATGACAACATTAAGGTATACCTTGATATCTGATTTGAACCATTGGATATACTACTGAACCATTACTCCTGAGCATCTTATCATGGAAGCATTCTCAACCTGATTAGAAAAAACTCCAAAATAGATAACGTGAGAACATATGACTATATTATAGGGCCCTAACAAAAGGACATAGCACAAACACATTATTTGCAAGAGGACGTTCCCATGAAAGAAATATATCTAATTTCTCAAGTGGGAGATATAAGTCTAAAGGTAGATCTAAATCTCCCAGAAATTTTGTAAGGGTATATTGGAGATGTAGAAAAGAAGGGCACTACAAGAAGCAGTGTAGATCCAAAGTTAAGACAAAGAAGGGATATGAAGAATATTCTTCTACAGAAGAAAATACCTCCAAGGAAGAAGGAGGAGATGTGTACTTGAAATCTTCAAGCACACATGTAGATCATGAGTCATGGTTGGTTGACTCTAGTGCATCCTTTCATATGACTCCCCACAGGGAGTGGTTCTGTGAATATGAAAGGTACGATGGAAGTAATGTTTTCTTAGGTAATGATTCGATAACCAGAATTATAGGACGAGGAAGAGTCAAGTTGAGGCTCATAGATGGAAGGATTAGAACAATGCCTAGTGTTCTTCACATCCCAAGTTTGGCCAAAAATTTGATTTTTGTAAGCAAAATGGACGATGCAGGGGTAAAAACAATATTTGAAAAGGAAACCTGGAGAATGGTTTGAGGAGAAATGGTGTTTCTAAAGGGAGTTTGGTTTGGAACTCTGTATAAGATGCAAGGAATCACTATTAGTGATGGGTGTAATAGTTCTATTGTTCATGATATTGGAGTTGAAGGAGAAAGAACTCGTACAGTCTGTGGAGAAAAGGTTATGTTGTGACACTAAATACTGGGGCATATCGGAGAAAAGGGTCTTCGAATACTACACGGTAAAGGTATGGTTGAAGGTATGTCTAACTTCTCTCTAGATTTTGATTTCTGTGAACATTGTCTACATGGGAAGTAGAATCGGGTAAGATTCCCCTCTGGTGCAATGAGGGCAGAAGGAATTTTACAGCTAGTTTAGAATGATGTTTTTGGACCTGTGTCGGTCCCATCATTGGGAAAATCAGTGTACTGTGTCTCATTTATAGATGAATTCTCAAGGAAAACTTGGATATATTTCCTCGAGAAGAAATATGAAGTCTTTGACAGGTTTAAAGAGTTTAAGGCTCTTGTTGAGAATCAAACAGAGAAAATAATTAAGATGTTGAGGATAGATAATGGCAGAGAGTTCTGCGAGAATGAATTTGAAGAATTCTGTAAGAAGTGTGGTATTGCAAGGCAGAAGACTACTCCATATACACCTCAACAGAATGGAATTGCAGAAAGGATGAACAAGAAACTGATGGAAAAATCAAAGTGCATGCTCAGTGGTGTCAGGTTAGGGCAATAATTCTGGGCAAAGGCAGTGGGTATTGCATGTTACCTGGTCAACAGATCACCCTCATCAGTATTGAATGAGAAGACTCCACAAGAGGTATGGACTAGTAAGAAACCTTCTCTCACACATCTCAAGGTATTTGGTTGTGATGCATATGTTCATGTTCCAAAGGAAAACAAGAGTAAGCTATATAAGAAGGCTGAAAAGTGTATCTTTATTGGATATAAAGATGGTCTCAAAGGTTATAAGCTTTGGAACCTAGAAACTACGAAGGTAGTGTATAGCTGAGATGTGGTATTTAGAGAAATGAAGGATATTGTTAAACAGGAAGTCCTACCAAGTAAGGAAGAACCGGAGAAAACATAGTTTGATTTAAAGGATGATGAATCATACTCTAAAGAAGAACATGAATCAGAAGAAGAAGATCCTCATACTCCAGTATTGAGGAGATAGGTTCAAGAAAGAAGGCTACCGGAAAGGTATACTCCATCTGATTTTTGTTCAAATTTTTCTTTGTCTATCACTGATGATGATCCTAGAACTGTCAGGGAGGCAGTAGATTCAGAGGATGGAAATCTCTGGAAAAGGGCCATGGACAAAGAAATGGCATATTTGGATAAGAATGAGGCTTGGGATCTAGTGGATTTGCCCACAGGAATAAAACCCATTGGCAGCAAATGGGTATTTAAAAAGAAGTTGAATGCATAAGAAAAAGTGGAGAAATACAAAGCTCAATTAGTAGCAAAGGGTTATTCCCAGGTTGAGGGAATTGATTTTGGTGAGATTTTTTCTCTTGTTTCCAAGTTAACCTCTATAAGATTTTTGTTATCTGTTGCTGCTGCATTTGATTTTGAAGTAGAACAGATGGATGTGAAGACAACATTCCTGCATAGGGATCTGGAAGAAGAAATCTATATGAAGCAACCATAAGGTTAGGCTGTGAAGGGAAAGAAGGAGCTGGTATGCAAGCTAAAAAAGTCCCTGTATGGTTTAAAACAATCACCAAGGATGTGGTATCAAAAATTTGATACTTATATGCTGGGAATTGGCTTCACAAGAAGCAAAGAGGATCAATGTGTGTATTTTAAATTAATTGTTGATCATTTGACTTATTTGATCTTGTATGTGGATGACATGTTGCTGACAGGAAACAACAAGGATATTATCCAGGATGTGAAAACTCAGTTGTCCTCTAAATTTGACATGAATGATCTCGGTGCTTCAAATTTCATTTTTGGAATGGAAATTAAAAGAGATTGAAAAAAAGAGGAAACTCTGGTTAATTCAGAGAAAATATGTTCAAACAATATTGCAGAGATTTAATATGCAGGAATGTAAACCGGTCAAGGTTCCTATTCCTGTTGGTGTAAATTTATCTGCGGATCAGTGTCCCAAGACACATGAAGAAGATGAGGACATGTATCGTGTTCCATATGCGAGTGCAGTTGGCAGTTTGATGTATGCAATGGTCTGTACTAGACTGAACATTTCACATGCAGTGGGAGTTTTTTTGCCTCGAGAAACGTGTCACATATTTATGTGGTTTTTCAGCACATGGTTTTTTACGATGGTTTTCTATTTCCGGTTAAGGAATTAGGGTTTTGGACTAATCAAGGTCATTGGGTTAGGGTTTTGGATGTTTTTGGATCCTGTATGTATGTTTTATTGTAAACAATGTATCACATGAATGAATATAGAATATGTTGGTTTTCCCGGTTTGGGTTTCCAGGGCAAAAATCATTGTGTAATGTTTGTATTTTCTATTCTTTTTCTAGATATCTGTTTGCAGTAGATATTGTACAAGGTTAAAATCTACATGTTGTTTGATCAAACATGGATGAAAAAAGGGTGGAAATTAAATGGCGGAGTTTGACAATCTTGGAGTTTTGTTTTGGGTTAGATATGGAAGTTGTTGTGTCTTGAACCTTGAGATTGCTTACAGTTAAAAATGTTTTCTTTGGAAATTGAGGATATATCATTTTTAAGAATGAATGTTATTTCATATAATTGAACAATATCCATCTCATTTCCCGTTCATTATACCACTTTTCTCTCCTTGCAAGCCCACCATTTTCCCAAATTCATTTTAATTATGTGTTTGTTATTTTGAATTGCATTCTAAGAGAAGTAATAAAAGGGAAAGGAAGTAGCTGGCATTTGGAATTTGGAACTGGAAATATCGTTTTTAGGTAAGTTGTATCTATGTTTGCATGAAGAGTATCCGCTGGTGGTTCCCGTCCATAATACCACTTTTCTCTCATTATAAACCCCTCACCTTCCCAATAACCCTATCATTCCTTGTTCAATAGCAATTAATTATTGATTTGAGTAGTATGACGAATGGATTGATTGCATGTGTTTATGTTGTGAATGATAGAGACAACCTTTGATTTTATTTAGGTAGGGTTGATGCATGGACTGTTAAGAGTTTTCATAACTAATTGGAACATTGTTTCAGGATGAGTTTCTTCAGCAGGGGTAGTAATGGTAGAGGCAATAGAGGTAGAGGAAATTGGCAAAGAGGTCATAGAAGACCTCGATTTTCCATACATTTCGATGTCAATCCACAAGAATTGAATCATCTTTTTCAAGATGGGTTCTTCAACCTAGTTGGACATGGGATCCTCCAGCCTCGACCTGAAAATATAGGGTGTTAAGAACCAAAGACTGAATACAAAAGAACCACAATAGATATACAATAACAATATAGAAAAACACCACTTTATTATATCAAACCCTTGAGGTAGGGCAACACCATACAATGGATCATATTATGGAAGGGATCCTCTCCTGTTCACTTGCCTCTTCGAGGGGGCATCCTCCTATTGAGCTACTGCTTCAAATACAATATTTCTCTTCATGTCTCATTACATTGCTTGA
>JASDQU010358190.1:0-11890 GCA_032191745.1 Picea mariana | reverse complement strand
GTTGGGCCCTTTTATTTTGTATGAATGGAAACACAAAGATTAAAAAGATCTTTCAGCCTATGATTTAGGTTCTTTTTAATTATATCTGAATCCATATTATTATGTAGTATTCTACTAATGTATTATTTTATAACAAAACAACAAACTATTCAATTTCATATGGTACTATAATGAGTTTTACGAAGAGTTTTCAGACCTTTCGATTTAGCAATTTCTTTATACGAGAGGCAGTTGATTTCCTGGTGGCATAGTTTGTTTGTTAAAATACCATGACAATAAATATATGTATAAGTGGGATTCCTATTGCAGTCATTAAATCTTTATTTAATAAAACCTACACACGGTACTAACTGCAACCATATCTATATACATTGCATATCTATATATGAGTTTATGTGTAATATATGTACATACTTGCTCATCTCCCACTTATTCGTAGATATATTTTCTTAATATTTGAACTACAGAAACAAACATACGCCTATAAATAGATCTATTCCTTCCTAGCTCATTCGTACATAGATAGTTCTGCCCATAATTTTAGCTACAGAGATAAACATACACTTGTAGGTAGATCTGTTCTTTCAAGTTCTTTTGTACATAAATAATTCTGCCTAAAATTTCAGTTTCAGAGGAACCATCCCATAGTTTAGTTTTGATTAAAACTTCATACAAATGAACATATGTAATCCATGGAAGTTATTTCAATTTAACTCAAGTAGATGCATTATATCAGGTACCTGAAATCATTCAAACAAAGAAGGAGAAGATTTAACATATTTGAACCAGTTCACGGGAAGACAAAGGGAACAACCACATTCTACCCAATTGTAGAACAAGGCATCTAGATCACTTGCCCGACTCACTCTCTAGCCTGACCATGAATCCATGAAGGCAAACCTGGAATCTCCTCCTCATCAATGTCTTTCAGTTTCAACAGACTCCTCTTGCCTCACACTTAATCCGTAGTATTCATAACAACAAGAAAGCTAGTAGTTTTTTTTCCCAACATACTAGGCAGTGTCTTGACTCCTCACGTATGCTATTTATCAAAACAAATCCCTTTTTTCCTAGGTCTTTTTCCCTCTCTTGGGAATTTTCGCAGCTTTCTAAATACATGATTTCCAGGGGCTGCCAATGGCCAAATCCTTGATTTTCCACTTGTAACAATGAGCCCAGAGGTAGTTCTAACATGTTCCCCACTCATGGAGTCATGGTCATCTAAATTTAACATGGTTGTTCCATCTGTTCTCCTGCAATAATTAAAACAATATTATGTTTACATACAAGTGTCATAGTCAAATAGTTAGTTGGGTCAAATAAGGTCTTTTCCCAACAGTCATAATAATTAATTACAATTTATCAAATTCGAAATTCGGAATTGCCATAAATGGAAATAAATGTCCAATTTTGAATTTAGTAAAAACGTAATAGTTTTCTAACAAATTTTGAATTTTGAAAATACTTTATTTTTGGGGATGTCACAATTGACCTGTATTTCCTCTGGTCTGTAGACTTTGAATCATCATCTTTTCTCAACTTGCAACTCATTTGCATAGGAGTGGTAACTGGTTTGCAATATTCCATTCCGAATCTCTTTAGCATTTCTTTGATATACTCAGTTTGAGAAATAAAAATTCCTTGGTTGTTTTCATGTATATGAAAACCCAAAAAGAAGGATAGTTCTATGAGTAATGACATTTCAAATTCATTCTGCATATCCTTTGCAAGTTTCTGTCTTAACTTGTCATCATTGGTTCCAAAAATAATATCATCAACATAAACTTCAATTAATAAAATACTATATTGAGTTAACTTGATGTAGAGGTCGTTGTCTGCACTTCCTTTTCTGAAACCTGCCTGTTATAGATATTTATCCAGTCTAGAGTACCATGCTCTAGGATCTTGTTTTAGACCATGCAATCCCTTCTTCAATTTACACACATAATTTGTGTTCTTTGACAACTGAAAACCTTCTAGTTGTTCAATGTCGACTTATTCTTCAAGGTCCCCGTTCAAAAAATATGATTTCACATCCATCTGATACACTTTAATAATCTTGGAGCATGCATAAGCTAGGAGAAATCAGATTGCTTCCATTCTGGCAACTGGGGAAAATGTCTCTTCAAAGTCGATTCCTTAAACCTGTGCATATCATTTACATACCCATCTAGATTTATTCCTTGTAACCTGTCCATCTTCATTCAATTTATTTATGAATACACACTTTGTGCCAATCACATTATTATTCTTTGGTCTTGGAACCAATTCCCAAGTGTCATTCTTCTCTATTTGATCGAATTCTTCATCCATGGCCTTATTCCTGAATTCATCCTTGCTGTACTCTTCAAAATTGTTTGGTTCAATCGTATATGAGAGTGCTAGGTGCATTTTTTCTAGCGAACTGATTCCTTTTCTAATCTCAACTCTTGCATCTTTGTTTCCGATAATACGATCCGAAGGATGATTCTTATGTACTCATTTGCTAGGTGTTTTTGGAGGCACTTGTTGAACTTTGTCTTCTACTTCTATTTGATCTTATTCATATTCCCCTTCTACTTCTTCTTCATCTTCTGCTTCTTCTTCATAAAGTTGTTCCATTGATTCATTTTCTTCTTTCTTTAATTCTCGTCCACCTGTTTCATCAATTATTACATTGATGGTTTCCACAACTTTGTTCAACCTCATATTGTAACACTTGTATGCTTTCCTTGTACTTGAGTAACCAACAAGTACTCATTTGTCCACATGAGATTCAAATTTTTCCATTCTACCATATTCTCTTTTGATGTAGCATTTGCTTCCAAATACTCTGAAGTGCTTCATATTTGTTGGTCTTCCTTTCCATAGCTTGTAGATAATTTTTCCATTGTTGTTTCTGAGCATTACTCTATTTTGAGTGCGAACTGATGTATGCACTGCATGTGTCCAAAAAATATCTATCAATTTTGAATCCATTAGCATTGTTCGATTCATTTCTTGTACTATCCTCTTCTTTCTTTCAACAACTCCATTATGTTGAGGTGTCCTAGCAATGAATAATTGCATTTTTATTCCATGCTTGCTACAGAATTACATAAATTCATTTGAAGTGATCTCTCGTCCATTATCAGATATCAAACATTTGATTTTTGAATCCATTTCATTTTCAAACATTTCCTTGTAGACCTTGAAGTTTTCAAAAACTTTTGACTTATTCGTAAGAAATAAAATTGCAGTCATTCTTGTATAATCATCAACTAATAACATAAAGTATTTCTCACCTTTTAAACCATTTTTTTTAGTTGGTTTGACTAGATCAATATGCACAATTTCCAGTGGGCTTGTCGTTGAGTATTCCTTTGATTTGCACCTGGTATTTGTTTGCTTTCCTTGTTGACTATGCCTGCATAAAGTGTTGGTTGGTTTCACGATCTGGGGAATTTGTCTAACTTCTTCATTTCTGCTGACTTTGACAAGGTTTTCAAAGTGTATGTGACCCATTCTTTTGTGCCATATCCAACCTTCATCTTCCTTTCCTAGAAAACACTTTTCATTTCCAATTTCACTTAATACATATATGTTGCTTGAAGTTCTTGCAACTGTTGCAATCAATTTTCCTAAACCTCATTTTCTTATCTCTCACTTATGTGAATCGAAAGTAATTTTATGACCTTGGTCATACATTTGACTTACACTTAGAAGATTATTTTTCATATCTTCTACCAGTGGAACATTTTATGCCTTGATATTCTTGTTTCCAATTCTAACTATGTGTTTTCCAATGATTTTAGCTGAATCATCATTTCTAAAGGAGACTGATCCATATCTCTCCTTTATTAATGTAAGAAACCTATCTTTATCACCTATTATGTGTTTTGGACAACCATTGTCAACATACCAACCAAGTTTCTTTTGCTTAGATTGTAGAGCGAGTGTGCATTCTTCATTTCTAAATTGATTCTGTTTTCTTATCCATGTCCTCTTCTGAGGTTCCTTTCTGTGACTTTTTTTGTTATGTTGTGGTTCTCTAGGAGGGACTATCATTCTTCAATCTTTGGCCATGTGTCCAAAGTTGTTACACTTGTAGCATTCCACCTCAATGCTCAATGATTCAAACTTGTTGTAACTTCTTCTCTGTGTTTCACTAGGCTTTCATGGATAACCCTTTTGTGTATGAATTTCAAATTTGTTTATGTTCCTGTTGTTAGCTCTTCAATTCATAGCTTTATGTCCAAAATTATTGCACGCATAACATAAACTAAAATATATATTTTGATATATGGGAGTTGAAGATCTTCTGAAAGGAGTTACTCTTATGAATTGTTCTTCTTCCTAAGGCCTATCTATTTCTGTCAGTCGTTGATTCTGAAATATGAATATTCTTGGTGGAGGAGTGTCCATGTAATCTTCCTTGTAGGTCTTCCTATCCCCTTTGATTGTTTCTACATAGATTTTTGGATATGTTTCTTTTTCTATTGTTTTAGATCTTGATCCCTTTTCTGTCTTGTTGTATCCAAGTCTGGACTTTTTATGATGAGGATTTTGACTGCTGATAATTTCATTCAAAAATTTTGAGTTGTTCTGCATATTTTTATTTTGAATATCATTTCTTAATGTGACAATCTCTACTTCGAAATTTCGAATGATCCCGTCTCTTTATTCTAGTTGTTTTTTGAGTGCTTCTTGAATTCTTTTATCTTCTTCAATTTGAACCTTCAAATTTGTGATCATTTGTTCTAGTTCTTGAGTGTCTTATTTATCGTCTAATTCTTATTGTAGTTTCTGTTTTTTCTTCTTTTCTCTTCTTATAACTTCTATGGAACTTAACAATTCTTATAGGTAGCAAAAATTTGCCTCTTCATATTCTTTTTCGGTGTCTTATTTATCAGAGTCTTCTACTGACATGAATAGAAATATTTATTTTTCACTGTCACTGACTTCATCTTCATCTGATGAGGAGATGTCTTCTTTAGTGCATAAGATTTTCTTGAAATCTTTCTTTGTGGTTATTTTTCCTTTATATGTTTGTTTGTTATTTGAGTAATATTCATAATTCCTCTTATTTTTCTTATGAGGACATTTGTTAGCAAAATGACCAATACCATCACAATTAAAACAAATCAATGGAAGCTTTCCTTTATATTTGTCGTTGGTTTCCTTGTTCAATCTTCTGAAAAAGTTGGCCACTTCTTCATCATCTTACGAGATGTCACTATTGCCGTTATGTTCTTTTTCCTTTTGATTTCCCTTTTTCTTTGACCTTTTGGATGCTTTGAAAGCTGCTTCTTTTATATCTGGATTTTCCTTTTCAGTTCTCATTTCATATGCTGCGAATATTTCATGTACTTCGTCCATGCTTATTGATTCTAGATCTTCTCTTTCTTCTAGTGCTTATATACTAGGATAAAATCTCATAAGAAGAGATCTTAGTACCTTTTGAACAATTACAGATTCTTTAATTTCTTCTCCCAATCCTATGATTTCATTTACTATTTCATCAATTCGTAAGAAGTAAGATGCAATATTATCATCTTCCTTCATATTTAGTTGTTCGAACTGACCTCTATATGTTTGAAGCTTTTTTTCTTTGACTTTTGAATCTCCTTCATAAATATTTTGAAGTTTTTCCCAAACCCCTTTAGTGGATTTACTATGTATAACTTTGGTTTATATTGATTCACAAAGACCATTCATAAGTGCATTTGTGGTTTTGGAATTATTTTAACCGAGTTTTATTGCTCTTTCATTTGTCGACGAAGTTGTTGGTTCTTTGTATCCATCTACAACTGATTGCCAAATTTCAAATCCCTGTGACTGTATATCTGTTTTCATCCTTCTGCTCCAAAATGCATACTTTTGTCCATCAAACTATGGTATTCCATTTTTATACATGTTGTTTCTCTCCATGATCTACCTTTCAGTGGTTAAACTGATTTCTGAAGGAACTTTCTCTGATACCAATTGTTGGATTACTGAGAGGGGGGGTGAATTATTAATAGAGAAATTCAATCCTTTTTAACCAAAATATGCAAGTGTTATATCAATGTAGCATTATCACCCAATAGTTACAGAGTAAATAAACAATGAACAAATGAGAAATCATACACATACACAATACACTAGTGTTTTTACGTGGAAACCCAAAGTGGGATAAAACCACATAATTTTTTTTGTTATATGTCTTTAAGAATTGCATTCATTGGAAGCACCAACTTCCTTTGTTTTCTAGCTGAAACTGGAAGGAGGATCCAACCCCCTAGTTTCTCAGGCTACAACCTAAGGGAAGATCCAACTCCCCAATTCTCTGGCTACAACTAGAAGGCAGCTACAAACCACTATGTCCTTCGACTACAATCGGAAGGGGGCTACAACCACATGTACTTTCCCCGTCCAACTTCCCTGACGTAGAAGTAGAATGATGGAACCACTGTCACACAATAACTGTGAGATATACCACTATAAAACTATACCAACCTATACCATTGACCTGCATCCAACCTATACAACTTCCCTGCAATCAATCTGTACCTAAACTAAACATGTATCAATCAAACACAATAGATACACGACTTGTAGTTCTGCAACATGCATATGTATGCTCCCTATCTGTTATGTAGCCCGCGTATGTATGCTACCTATCTGTTATGAAGCCTGTGTATGCCTTTTGAAAACTAGGGTTTTCTTTCTTCTGAAAACTTCTAACCCTTTGCAACTTCTTTCACATAGATCTACAACCTGTCATTGTATCCAGACTATAACTGTACCTTGTGCATGCATCCACATACATAACCTTTAGCCAAAAATTCTATATCTCTCTCTAGTCATGTGCCATATAAGTGTATATAATCATGAACCGGTATAATAACTCTCACATGATCTAGACATCAAACCCTTTTTGATATTCAACCTCTCAATACATCAACCACTTCACAAATACAATCTCTCAACCATGTACCACAAAAACCCTTATCCATATGCCAAGAAATACAAGATGTGCCTCAACTCTAACAAGAAGTATGAATGATAAATATTGATTATACCAGCACTATATTTCTGTAGATATGACTTATACAAAAGATCTCATGTAGCCACTAGTCTCTCTAGGGATAATCCTCAGATCTCCATAACCATTTCTCAGGCATACATCAAAATCCAACTACTCATAGAAATAAGACATACCTTTTGAACCAGTGGATAGATATGATGTATGTGATCACTGTAGACCTTCTTGGGAGCTTGATCTCAGAATCTAGAACCTAGACATCTTCATCTTCTCAAGTTTCTATGGTTTTACCCTCATGTACGCACCCTAATACACTGCCAACTCGTGTATGTACGCACCCTAATACACTGTTATCCCGCATACACCTAAAAAATTAGGGTTTTTTAGTATTCACTGTAATTCTGAAACTTTCTCCGTCAACCCTTCGTACTACCTCAGACTTTCGCAAGTTGAGATGTATCAATGAGTACTTGCAATAAGCCTTACACAATAATAGATATTCAATATTCTCAAGTGTGATTAAATGAGAGACCTTTGCATCTTATTTATACTTTCATGTAGATTCCTGAAGGAGTTACTTTCTAACCATCTTAACCCACTTTCCTTATCTTAGGGCTAACCCACTTCTAACCACTTGTCCACTTAACTTGACCACATTCCACAATTAGTAAGTTCTCCATTAACTTTATTATTTAAATAATTTATTTTGCATCCACTTTGACTTATAGTACACTCATCACTTCACTTTATTATTTAAATAATTTATTCTTTGCAACCACTTTGACTACTTTGACATTTTGGGGCTTCTATATGACTCATGAGGGTTCTCCAACTTCACATGGCCATAACTCTTTAACCATGAGGAGTTATGTGACGTTCCACATACCACTGGAAATGGTATGAAATGTACTATCCATATAGAATAGTATTACCTAAAAATATATCAAAAATCATACCATTATCCATAAAAAAAACTTGGGTCCATTACCCAAACCTTTGTGCTACCAGAATTCGCTACCAGACTTTCTTCAAGGGCTGACTTCAATGACAACCAGCCCAAATAATCAACATATCTTGACAAAACTTGTACAAAAGTGGTGGATTGTTGAGATATTTACATTCAATTCTTAGTTATGTGTTTTTGTTCACATTATCTATTGTATTAGTGGGGGTGCAAGGAGTTACATACTAAATGGTTGAGAGGTCTTCCAATGTGTGGAAATAATAATCATATGAGATATCAAAGTTATAACCATGCCATGAATTTTAAGAGGAAAACATGTAATGTTATGAATGCAATAAAATGACTATGAATTAACATATTTAATAATAATAGTGAGATGTAGTATGTGAACAAGAAAAAATTACACATGGTCTAATGTTTACTCAATGTCTATTGTTTTTTTTTTCTTCAAAATTGTCATTCAACAACTCATTTGTAATTAATGTTACTAATAAGCTCCAAATGTCATTAAAATTTATGTCCATAACCTATGAATAATTGTTTTATTTTTTCATAGAGCTAAGAGTGAAGGTTATGATAAAAACGAAAATGGGATTATGGCTAGTGTCAAAGGCAAAGATAATAAAGCAAATGACATTATGACGAGTGTAGGATTCAAAAACATGAAGTACGTAAACTAAATGCAATGTCAATTGTCTTATTGAAAAAAATAAAAAATGCTCATAGCACATGAATTCAAGTGGGGATTAGACAAGGTGTCTAAGAGTCTTTGAGTAGCTTTGATTAAGTGACGTATAAAATATTGCATACACCAATATGATGGTAGGATATTTAGCTAGGTGTGAGATATGTGATGGATATAATGTTGTGGAAGGGTACACCATATAAGTGATAGATGATACCAACTAAAATAGAGATGATTTTAGTCTCTAGATGTCAAAGGTAAGTGTTGAGTGATGAACCAATGCTCATTGACCAACCAAGCATTGGAAGTGAGGACAATAATGGGTTATTGAAAATCTCACCCTTCTTTTGAAATTTTATGATCTTTGTTGTCCTTCATAAATGACAAGTGATTTAAAAAATTTACATTTTTTATGGGTGTTTTGGGAATTAACATTCTAGGATGGGTTTGAACCCCTTGGAAGGGATAGGAAGGGTTCAATTTTGATCATTGTTCAGTACCTTCCATCTTAGGAGCTGATTTTATGTGGTTGTTATGCATTTTGACTTTGGATGGAGACTTGTAGACCGTTAGGGCTAAAGTGATTTCAAGATTAATGGTGAAATCTTTAATAACTAAAGTAATCACCTTAATCATATATTTGTTTCTCATAGTCTTCCTTGAAGGGGATGAATATTTTGGTTTCAGCGATGAAATGTCGTTGGATACATCCCCCGACGACCCTCACCCTTCCATATAAACATGCCCTTCAAATTAGATACCCCGAAACATGTTCAGTCTACATTATGTTCTATAGGTCTTCCATTTGTGTCATGATAGACAACATGTTTATAAAATGGCAGTTTCTCAACACTCTTACCACTCAGAATGTCATCTTTCTGGTATGGAAGAGTTAGAATAGGAACAAGACAATTAACAGGAGATAGATGTTGGTTGAGAGATAGGTGTTGGTTGAGTCCCCATGCCAATAGGTAGTTGAGTATGGGCTTAGTCAGTGGTCAAGTGTGGCATAAAAAAACCAAAATTTCTCATAAAATGAATCAATATTGTTATGAACCTCAATGATACATTTCCATATGTATCTACAACTTGTTGGCCCACATTTGATGTAAAGAGAGTAGTGTAAGAACCCAAGTATTTGTTGGAATATATCCTTTTTCAGAGTTAAAATTGTTTACTAATCATCAACAATGATATGAGTCAATAGGCACAGAAGAAAGAGATTCAATCGAGTGAAGGGAAGAGGCTAAGGCTTGAGATACAGACATGCCCCATTACCATAAGAGAGGAATATTTCTTTCCTGTTTATTGTTTAGTTTCTATTACAAAGTGAACACCTCTTGGATTTATATTTGACAATAATCAGAAAGAAGATCTAGGTTGTAGACATGGGAAAGCGACAACTTTTTGGAGAGACTAGTCATAGAACTACAACCAAATATGCATGGATAGATCCCCTTTCCACAAAGACTATGCAATAATTTATTAGGTCAGGTTCCACATGGATTCTGCAGCAAATTCTCAGGTTAGGTACTAAACCAACTATAAAATATAAATGGCAATTAACACAAGTGTCCATTCTATTTGATTTTATTTCTACTAGAATAAAAAAAATCAGAATTATTTTTTACAACAATAAAAATGACCTTTTTTTATCGGAACGAGATCTTCTTACCAACAATTACAACTTAAATCACATTGATTGTAATAGGATTTGAGGAGGCGAACATATGATGTTAGCTAACTATATTATATTACAAGTGAAAATATGTCATGGGATATACTATATTAGATGATGTTAGCTAACTATATTATATTACAAGTGAAAATATGTCATGGGATATGCTATACTAGATGATTCTATTATTTCTTTCCATTGGCTCTGGAACTACTCAAATTATGGTTGGCTCTCCTTCTCCATCCTTCCCTTTCGTTACTCTTTCTTTTGCATCTGTAACTGTATATGAGTTTGTATTTGGTAGCCTAATGAATCTTGATTCGATTAGTTGGCTCAGAATCAACTCCAACAGGGATTAGATCCATGATAGAAGACTTTGTAATTAGTGGATCCATAATAAGGAAGACCTCTTAAGGGATATTGATCTAGATCAAATGTGTTGGAAACGGTGACAACAAAACTCATCCATGAATAGGATTCTAGATCCTATAAACCAGGATTGGTTTTAACCAATGCACCTAAGTTAAACTATGGATGAGATTACATTTAATAGTCAGTTTCTAATATACATTTCTATAAATTTGTATGCCCGTAGAGGCTGTGAGTGTGTCTGAGAGGAGTAAGCCTGTCTGTAATCTCCATTAGCTGAATAATAAGATAACCGATACCAATGCTTGGTGGACGTAGCCCAACGTTTGGGTGAACCACGTAAACTGCTGTGTCTTTTTTGTTTGCATATGTATTGATTGTCTTATGGTAATTGTTGTTTCTGCACTGGAAATTACAACAAGTGGTATCAGAGCCGCGTTGAGCCGAGGAAGTGCTGAGGAGGACACAGACCAGAAGAGGCCGCGCTGCTGAAATCGCTGCTGAATTTCATTTTCTAGCATCAGTGATTGGCTATCATAGCACAGGGCGCGCCGACGCTGGACAACAGATTAAGGGGGCGCGCCAGCGCTGGAGACAAGGTATACGGGTGTGCCGGCGCTGGAGACAAGGTACACAGGAGCACTGCTTTTGATATATGCTGGGTTTTATGAGAGGGAGCACCGGAAGGAGAGCCAGCGCTCACCTTATAGGCTAAAGGGAGCGGATTGCATTTTCTGTTGAGCGCACCCCTGTACACTCCAATGGAGCGCTGATATATATAAGGAGCGCTCCCCCCTTTTTTATGAAAAGATTTGATCTTTAAAACTAATACTTTTACATCTTAAAAGGTATTAAAGGTTTTTTATGAAGTATTCAAAGTTTTTTATTATATTTTAAAATATAATATGGAAGATGATTGGAGTAATAAGGTAAATTGAATTTTTTTTTAAAAGGGGTGAATGTATGTATGTAATTTCTTTGAAAATTACACAAGATTACTTCAAATTTTTAAAGGGGCTCTCGGATATTACAAACAGTGGTGTCTGTTTTTTCTTTTATGTTTCCTCTAATGAAAAAGATGCAGAGTGCCAAGTTCGAAATTGAAAAGTTTAATGGAATGAACAATTTCGAAATCTGGAAGGTTAAGATGCACGATCTGCTTGTGCAACAAGGCGTGGTGAAGGCGCTGTTGGGAAAAGCAAAGAAGCC
>JASDQU010358188.1:0-11880 GCA_032191745.1 Picea mariana | reverse complement strand
CCAACCAAGAGGATAGGGTTTTTCATGAGGTTTAGTGACTAAATGTAACTTTTTAACCACTTCTTCTGATATCAGATTTACTTGTGATCCACTATCAAATAATGTATCAATCTTTGTGTGATTTGCTATGATTCGAATATGAAACAGTGCACTTCTAGCTTTATCATTATTCCTAGAAGTAGATGGCAGATTTGTACTTGCACAAGAACTTTCTTTTGCATCAATGGGAAGTGAGATACCTTTATTCTTACCTTGGATTCCAACAGCTGTAACCTTTGTTTCATCACCTGAGTCGGATCCCAAGTCTTGAATAACTGATGCAGTAGCTTTTGCTTTGCCTTTATCTTTATTTCCTCTGTATCTCTTTGGCCTTAACTCTGGATGAAGCTTCCAACACTTAGAGACATCATGTCCCTTCTGACAATGCGAACATGTAGGCTTCTCACCCTCTTTCTTAACCGTAGCCATCTTCTTTTTCCCCTTATCTTGACCTTTCGATTTGCTGTCAAACTTAGCTGATTTCTTCACAAAAGTATCATTAGCATGCTTCCCCCTAGCTTCTAAATGTGTGGCTTGAACACATACATCATCTAAGTTGCTGGGGTTAAACATCAATAAAGTATGTCTCAAATAAGAATGCATGCCACCAATGTACTTAAGAAGAGTCTCATGAGTATCTAATGAAACATTCAATGCAATAGCCCTATTTCTGAATTCATGAGTATAATCTTGAATATTTTGTCCTTTAGCTTGTCTAAACGTTTGCCATCTCATGGTTAATTGTTGTCTATGACCTAAAGGATAAAACTGCTTTCTCAAAACCTCAATGAAATCAGTCCAAACTGAAATGATTTTACCATTCTTTTGAAGATCCTGTTGAACTTTGCTCTCCCACCAAGTAAGAGCCATCCCACTCATTCTTAAAGTGGCCAGTTGGATTCTAGAAGGGTCATCATTGATGCCCTGCACCCTGCAATATACTTCAAGCTGCTTAATACAATTGTCTAGTTTTTCAGCATCTAAGTCTCCATTATAGATAGGTAACTCAAATTTCACATCTAGCTTGATATATGGCATATTAGCATTATTCAAATGAGAAGTATGAGAAGAAGAGGATTTATTAGCATCAATAGAATCACCATCACCTACGCCTTTACCCTTCTCTTCTTTCTTTCCTTCTGCATCTCTGGACGAAGTTTCATATTCCTTCTTCTTCTTTTCTGCATGTTCTTCGAAAAGCATTTCCACCATAGTTTTCATGTTGATAAAGGCCTCTAGAAACTCTGTATCAGTGACAACAGATTTCTCTCGTTCCCCATGTCCTTCTTCTTCCCTTCGTGGAGAAGACATGATTTTTGGGAATGTTCTCCTTGAACCAGTCTCAGGGTCACCTTCAACTAATTCTCCTTCACCAAGCTGAGATTTTGACCTGGTAAGCATTCACAATCTTGCACTACAGTAAACCAAGCTCTGATACCATTAATTTGATCTGTAAGATCTAAATGTTAAGTGCAATAAAAGTAATATTATGAATGCTCAACATACTATGACTGTCTTAACATTCAAGTGGAATGTAAAGCTGGAAATGTAATGCTGTAAGCAGAATGGAGATTTACAGAAAATGACAACACAAAATAGAGAAATGAAAAACACAGCAGAAGAGAGTCTCAAAACACTGAAATTGTTAACGGAGTTCACCCCCTTCACTGGGCTACGTCTCCGGGTCCCTCTCCAATGGGTACCGTTCCAATTAAATCTTCAAAATTGGTACAAAAATGGCTGGAATCAACTTCAACAACAAATGTAAAACATAAAGCTGTGCAAAGCCTTCAAGACTACTCTGAAAATTACAATTGGTTTTCAAGAGCAAGAAAGCCATACTAGAACAGAGACTAGTCGACTAAAATAGCATCAACATCTGGTCAAATTTACAGCTAGCAAAGAAAACTCCCCAATGCGTACTGGCTGAACAATGGCTATATAGATTACAGCTCCATCCCGATTCTGTTCCTCGTGCATTAGTACCAACTGCGAAATGCCCGTCAAGCAACAAAAAGATACTTGAATGTGGCTGAAACTCCTTGAAATGTGGCCAGAATCCCGTTTATTAAAGTGTGCAGTGGGAGGATAAGTAATGGTTCGACTCATCTGCTCTATGTTACCACGGATTTATGCCACATAATGGATATCATCCCCGGGCTGTTCCAACAAATCACATTAAACTGTGCACAAAACGTTAACCACCAGCTTGACCGTGCACCAAACCGCCAAATGTTACATAACTTGACTGTGCACCGTCCATAGCATATTATATGGTTATAATATGTTTGTTGCATGCATTGAACCGTTTAGCATAGGAGTTGAAAACATACGTTATGTTTAGTTTTCATGACATGTGGCTCATGCGCATAGCATTCTCTCTGTATAACCATATGTAATAACCATTCCCCTTTTTTTTTAAAAATGCATTAACCCTCTTTTTAAATGTGTCAAAGTCTTGATGTTTACCAAACCTGGGCATTGCATTGCCATTTTCACTGCCATTGTACCATTTTCTCTTGATTTTGGATCGATGTTATTTTGATGACGAATGACCCCCTGGATCAACCAATCATGTTAAATGGTGATCTTTGACAATTTAGGATTTCATTCAAGGTTGTAGAGATATTTTCGAGTTTTGTGTTGGTATGTGATTTTCTCAACTCCTTTATTAGATAAATAATTTTAGACTCTAAATTGTTGCAACTATATTCCTTTTCTTTTAGTTGAGCTCTTAAGACTTCTTCAATTATCTTTTCCTCTTATACTTGTGTTTTTAAACTAATGATGATGTTTTCAATTTCATCAAAGATTTATTTTAAACCGAGCACTTATTTTATGTACTTCCACAGTTTCTCCTTTAGTATCTCTTTCTTTTTCTTTAGTTTCTCTATTTCATTTAGAGCAGATATGAGCTCTCCTTCAAAATTTACTTATTCATCAACCTCTAAATCTTCTTCTTTTGTACACTCATAAAGAGAATTTATTATGTTTCACTGTCAATATCATCATATGAGTTGTTGTCTTCCTTGGTATATAGATTCTTCTTTTGTCTATAAATTTTTTTCTTCTTTTCATTCTAACCCTTCTTGTACCTCTTGAAACTAGAATCTTCTTTCACATTTCTATATTTATTATTTGCATAAGGACATTTAGAAGCAAAGTGTTCTACTTTTCCATAGTTAAAGCATTTGAAGGGAATATTACCTTTGTATTTTCCTATCCCCCTCTTGATCTTTCTGAAAAAATTAACTTCTTTCTCATCTAGTTCATTGTCTGAGTTGTCATATGTTTTGTGTTCTTTTGTCTTTATCTTCTTTGATGCCTTGGAAGATGCTTCCTTCCTTGTTGGATTTTATTGACTATCCTTTTGTATTCTCATTTCATATGTAGTGAGAATTCCATGCAATTCATCCATTGTTAAATTGTCTAGGTTCTCCAATTCCTGAATGGCAGATATCTTAGAATTAAATCTTGAGGGAAGCGATCTAAGCATTTTTTGCACAATGATAGTTTCATCAATATCTTCACCCAATCCTCTGATAGTGTTGACAACCTCATATACATGAAGAAAATAGGCTACAATTCTCTCTTCTTCATTCATATTAAGGTTCTCAAATTGTCCTCTATGGATTTTTTTTTCCTTCTTGACCTTATAATCCTCTTCATATATTTTTTGTAACTTATCCCATACATCTTTTGTTGAAAGAAAATGTATGACTTTAACAAATATTGATTCTAATAGATCACATGAAATTGAATTATTGTCCTTAGAATTATTGTCACCAAGTCTTATAGTAGTTGAAAGTATACATGGTATTTTTGGAGTCATGTATCCAATCTCAACTACATTCCAAACTTCAAATCCAAGAGACATCATATAGGTTTTCATTCTTATACTCTATAATGCACATTTTTATCATTCTAAGAATGGATATTTGTTTGTAGAAAAATCTTCCTTATCAATGTGTGCTATTGGGAATCACCTTCTAGTGGTTAGACTATTCCTAAAAGAACCCACTCTAAAACCAATTGTTGGAACACTTACTTATACTATTTTTACAATGCTTGCAAACACCAACCTGCAGGAGACACCAATCTCCTTGAATGAGCACCATCTCAACAATAATGTTTGTAGGCACCAGCCTATAGGAGACACCAATCCCCATATCTTAGCACCAATTCAACACTTCTTGTAGATATCAATTTCACTAGAAACATCAATCTCCTCAAGATGTTATCACTACCAGATTATTTATTTCCTTCAAGTCTTCATCTGATAAAATATGTTCACTGTCTTTTGTTACATTTCACAACTTTCAGAAGTTCCTTTTGTCCTTGCACCTCCTAGCCACCCATGACAATTACATTATCTTCCTTTCATTTTGCAGGAATCCTCGGACCTTCAACCCTCAGAGATTATTTTCCACAATTCTTACTCACTCGCTTCCTTCCACACACTTAAACTAGATTCGAGTATTGTTATTTATACATTCCATACTTCCATGAACTCGTCCTCATACAAGAGTATGTCAATGAATCCATCTCTATATATCCTCAAAACTGGGCTGCAACATTCCTTAGAAGCTTCCCTTCAATTACCTTTCATTGCAGGCCATTTGCTTCTCTATAGAATTAACCATGACAGTCAACAACCATCAAATCTATCCTCAAATAAATATTTACCATTGATTCATTTATCACAACCATTGGGAGTACCGAAACACTCAACACCACCTTGTGCTCAACATTCTTCTGGTCTTTTATCAATGGATATTGTTGGCTCTCAAAGTCCTCTTTTTTGGAACCCATCCACCCACAAACAACTCCACTCCAACCAGAGCCTCACTGATGGCACATAATTTGATGGATCCAACGGTCCTTAGAGTCTGAAATCAATGGCTTCGATTGCATTGGTCCTTCAACCTACATGATTATTATCTTTTGTCAATATAATTGTTTGTGAGATGGTTAGGTGGGACCCACAACGATCCCTGGATGATATTTCATCTCGCCTATTCACCATATTATGGTATAGAGTGTTCCTCATTTCTCCTCTTCATTGGGGTGCATCCACTCTGATGGCTCATACTCTGATGGATCTAACGATCATCATTGTACCTCATCCAATGGTGAATATTTACTCAGAGGTTGACATATGTATGGAATTTAAGGTTCCAACCTTTCCTACTCGAAGTGGATCTTATAAGATCCAACCACTAAGGCAAGTCCTTTTATGGATCTACAGTCCTCAGACCTTCTTGTTGTCAGACGCATTTCTATACCCATCAAAAACACACAATGCAACCACAATGCATAGCAATCATCCAATCTAGACCTCAAATTGATCTTGATCGTTGATCCAAGTCTCACATAGCTCAATCCTTCATCTCACATACATTGTTTGATTATATCTCAGGTTGAACTTGACCATTGATCTTTATTGATGGATTCATCGCAGGTCTAAGGCATATCTCTTCTTCATTTCAAACTTTCACGATCTCCAAATTACACCCTCAAGTTCCACTGCACTCATTTTGCACCTATACTTAGATGCATTTCCAAGCATTTATTTGTGGGTATAAGGCATATCCTTTCATACTTCCACAACCTCCAAAATGCACCTTCACATTCTGTCATACCCACTTTGCACCCATACTTAGAAATTTCTCTAAGTATTTCATCGTGGGTCTATGAGACATCCTGAGCCCTAGGATCTTTGACAAGTGGGTCATCCAATCTATGACAAGTGGTGACCTCCTGGGCCATCAGATCTATGGGTCATCTGATCTGTGAGAAAATGTGACCTCCTGGGCCATTGGATGTCTCACCCTCTGGGTTCTTGGTCATTTCTTTGAAATCTCTTGGTACTTATTCAATATTGATACATAGTCATTTTTCTTGATACATAGTCATTTTTCTAGATATTTGTGTTGATGTTGCAGATGAGGTGGTTGTCATGTGAGAATATTCTTATGTTCTGGATGAAATGGCATCGAAGCGTGTCCTGAAACATGGTACTATATGTGGAATTTGTAGATATGCTTGTTATAAAATTGACGTGGAGTCCTTTTGATGTGGCACTCATCTAACTAGACATGTGGTGCTAATGAGGCTTCTATAGTGGCACTGATGTGGCTGAGAAAACCCAATGGGTATCAAGCCCCAGTATTTTGATCTTATCCATTGATATCTAATGATCAATGGTCAATATTTAGCATGGTCCTAGTCCATCGTTCTTCTAACAAAATTTAATGCCTTGTGCATGGTTCCATAACTCTTCTATTCACTTTCAAGTTTCATAAAAAATATTTCACAATATAAACCTTTCGAAGTTGTTATTCCTCGTGATTGTGGGATATATCAATTTTTCAATTTACTTCGATCTGGTTATCTGAGACCTCACTGCTACTCATTTCTTATGCTTCCTTTGTGTCATTGAACTTTAACAGTCTGTAATCCTTTTGCCACAAAGACTCTTCACTTTATCAATTTTGTTTCTTTGTTTTAATAGGGGTTTCTTATTCATATTCCACTCTACATTTCTCTGTATGTATGTGCAACTCTTAAATTTATTGGATTGTTCTTGCTCAGTCACTTCATCTACCGAATGAACAAAGAACACTTACATAAACTCGACAATATGTAGTCATCTTCGCATAGAGAGACTCATCAATATAGAGAGGCATTATCTCACCTTCATTCACATAGAGTAAACATATAACTCATAAATTCCTTCAACTTCTTTGCTTCCTCTAGTCTCTCCCTATCTGTGATATGAATGAAATCCTTTGACATCAATGACTACACAATTTCTAACAATCTTCAATTGGTCAAGGATTATTTCAAGTGAGTTATATTTTCAACTGGGAAATTTTCATAAAATTAAAATGTTTTACATGTCTTCATATTGATTTTTTCATTACTTATTGTCACATGTTCAAGGGTCTGCACTTGGCCAAGAAGGTTAACTATAAATTTGACCCTTTAGAAATTAGGTACCCTGCACTCTAGAAGAAAAAAGTTGTATATAACTTCGATGAAGTGCACAATGTTTTTATCTCTTCTTTCAAAAGGTTAATTTATGGACCCAATACATCAAGATTTTCATTGGAGACTACATCTTTCTTAGCTAGAAAAGAAAGCTTCGAAGCTATGGAAATTTTTAGTGTTATCAGACTCTATTATTCACATGAAAACCCTTCATTCCTACCCTACTATGTTTCTGATAGATTATTTATAGTTGAGGTATGTAAAAAGTATAAATTTTTGTCTCACTTTTTTAATTAAAAAAGGAAAAAACAATTTATCCCATTACCATTGAAGATTGGGGAAATAACTGTGAAAAGTATTTCCCATCTAGATGAAACCTCAACTCAATTTGACTTATTTAACCTCAATCAAGCTAATGATATCAAGGGTTTCGACCCTAATCAATTATTCATGACTCATATGACATTAATAGGATATAGAATGTTGTTTTCCAAGAAATTTTTATTTGGAGAATAAGAAGGTGACAGTCAAAACTCTCAAGGGTTACCTATAGAAAAAATTGCAAGACAATATTTAGATAGTAGTCAGTACCAATGACCATCACAGACAACAAGGATGGATTTCAAATGAGAGAAGTTCATGGTCCCTGAATATTTCCCAAAATCTCATCCCAACCAAAGGAAAACCCTAACTTTCAATTGAAGAACAAAAAAAGTCCTCAATTGATAATTCTGATGGAGGAGAAAAAAACCCTACTAAGGGAAATCTTGAGAAGTCACACGCACTCCCAACTGCCAGTAAAAGGAAGAGAAGTACAAATAAAGAGGGAGAATATGAAGACATACCTAGAAATGAAATTGGCTCAGAAGATATGGAACTTGATATGAATGTTGAATAAATAGAAGTTGCAGGTGAAAAACAAATACTACAAGAAAGCAAAACAATTGCATGATAATTGGCTACCCAAGATCCAATTTTATTTGAAGAAGAGTCCCTTACCTAGCATCATTCTACATTCAATATAAACTCAATAAATTTAGTCATTGAAAAATTGACTTCAAAGAAAAAGAATATTCAAGAGAAATGGAATTCAGAATTTTATTTTTAAGGGGTTTCACCCTCCAAAGTCATGGAATTCCATGAGGCCATAGGAGAAGCCTTAAAATTTTCAATTGGAGATATAGTAAATGAAAATGAAATTCTAAAATATAGAGTAAGAGAATTGGAAAATTCCTTGATGCCCCCACCATTGTTTTTCATTCCTATCACCATCATACAACCCTTCAAGACTCTAGAAGGAAGACTAGAATTGAGCTTGATATTGAAAGGAACATAATTTTTTCTAGTTGTTATTAGGAGATATGTCATTGTCAACATCCAAAAGAGAATTTTATCAATTATTCAAACATGGGAGTTGGAAACCAACTTTGTCTCTTTCGATTCGGGGATGACACACTTCAGGCAGTATCTTCAAGCAACTGGAAAATGATGAAGAATTTTATCAAGGAGATTTCTGTAATTTTATCACAAGGGTTTCAAGCCTTAGTTGATTTCGATGAAAGGAATTGGATATGCCTTCAACGATCCATTTAAAAAAATTAAAGGCATGTTGGCTCAAGAGAATTAAAAGTTTAAAAGAAACATTAGCAAAATGTGATTTCATTAGTTCAAAACGAGGTGAATTATATTTAAAGTTAATTGATTTAGAACTATTTTGATCAACTGAAGACATGGAGGATTCACATTTAATCATGAACTCAACACTTCTATCTAAAGAACAAATGGAAGAAAATCTTGACTCCCTAAAAATTTCATCAATAGAAAAGTTTAGCAACCTAATTGAATAATCAGAGATAGAGGTGGAGAGTTGGTTGGTTCGTTATGTAAACAAAAATGATGATATTTAAGATACCCTCCATCAACTCTCAATGGATTTTAAAGATCTTGAAATACATTATTCGATGTTAAAGTTATACAAGAGATAATGGTCGCACCCATGAAAGAACGTATTGAAAATTCATTAAAGATTTCTTTAATCAAAACAACATAATCAAATCGGGAGAAAACAATTACAACTAGTCAGGCATTTCCAGCCAAATAAAGTATAAAAGACATCCCAACTAGCAAGGGAAGGATAGAATCTAATACTATAACTCAAGTGGTCATTTTACCCATCCTCTATACTTCTCATTTAGAAATCATCTAGCTTGTGTCTTCTCATTCACTGAAAACTCATAGTTGATTTCTAATTGTTTTTGTCTTTTCCTCCAGGTCCAAGTCTTTCTTTTAAAGTTCCACGAGAGCCCCATCCCGGTCCATTTAGACGAATTCTTTTATTTTAATTTCACATTACAGTGTAAAACCATACAATTATTTTTTGAACTCCCCAGAGAACTATCTCGGGACATAGATTTAATGATTTCTCGTACTTTGAGATTTTTGAGTTTGAGATTTTTGGAGTGTGCTCATCATATTCTTTTTTAATTTTAAATGCAATATTCATCTAAAATTCTCTACATTGTGTTCGTATATCTCTTATGTCTTATGATATGACCAAACCTTGATTATATTGTGATGGATGTGAGGAATATGTTAATATTATATGATATTTTATTTACTTTTGTATAATATTGTAAAGATATTATATTTTTGTCTTAAATAAAGTTCCTGATCCTTTTCTCAGGAACCTTTTTTTTGTGATCATACGTTTTATTTAAAACTATATTTCCATAGTTCATTTTAGCAATAATAGAGGAGCGCCACCTCTTTAAAAATGTAGGGGGGTTTATCCTTGTGAAGTTGTTGTTAATATTTTGAACAATCTTAACATCAACATTTTTGGCGACCATACTGCGGAGAACAAAAGGTTGGTTTTGCATACCGAGAATTTAAAGACTCAACCATAACATAGTCAACCTTAGCTACAAGCGAGACTTGGAAATAAAGGAAGTATTATGCATCAACTGTATGATTTGGTGTTAACAACAACAAAAAATTGAGAAGAGCTTGAAATACATTGGTAAACTCTTGCTCAGGAGGAAGAAAGAGAAATAGCCTTGAGGAAAAGAGGACAGTTGTGAATCCAAGAAAAAATGGAACCTTATAAGGGTCCACTAACAAGAATTAAAAGTAAGAAGCTTCTACTTCACGAAGTTGGTCGAGGTTCAAAATTAGAAATAATTGAGACCCCAATCATGGGGGATTGAGAAGAAATAAATGAGGTTCTTAATTAAGAAAGAGAAAGAAACGACAGACAAATAATTCCAAGAAGAAAGGCCAGGTCCATTCCACTTAATATACACAGAGAATAACATACATTACCAACCCTTCCTCAAGGAGTTCTACCTGTCTTCTCAGGTAATCGAATCATGTATCCAAGAAGACATATGGATCAATTCTTTAGTGTTTGTGATATACATTTGATTAAACATGATGATGTGATGGTCAGAGTCTTTCTACAAACCTTGATAGGTCCATCTTATGAATGGTATATTTCTCTCCCAACTCAATCAATTAGATCATTTTATGATTTAGAAAATATGTTTATGACTATGTATGTGCCCCCATTGCATATCATACTTTGCTTAATCAGTTTACTCAAATCCATATCAAGAAAGGAGAAAGAATCAAATATTTCAACTTGTGATTCCTTAAGAATTTGAATCAAATCCCAAAATCCCAACACCCAAATGATCTCGTCATATTTGGATGTTATAATAATTGTGTACCTTCAAATGTGAATTATGCAATTAGATCTTCACAAGTAAATGATTTGCATGAAACATTTTAGAAGGAAACAAAAATGGAAGAGTATATGTTAGAAAACAATGTTGATCCCGACATCATTCTTGGAAAAGTGCAAAGACAAATGACTACTCTGTCCATATTACCTCAAGGACCATCTAATTCAATAAGTTTTTAGAATATATCAACTGGGGGAGGAAATTTCCAAGGGGTTCCCCCTAATTTCAGAAATGATCCTGGAGTTGCCTGAGAAACAATACAAAAAATAGAGATGATTCAAATGAGTAGAACAATTAGACAAATGCAGAACAAGATTACTAGACTTAAAAGAGATGAAAATCTTGTTTAACCAAATCCAAACATAAGAGCTCCATTACAAGATCAAATAATAATAAATGATAGAGTCAAAGAACATAGACCAAGAGCACCCAAATTTCCAAATCATAATTTTGTGGTGCTAGAAGAAATTGTAGAAGAAGAAAATTTTTAATTTTTTTATCAAGGAGCAGAGGTTATCCAAGATGAAGTTTAGAATCAGTAGAAATGGATGAGGGTACATCATATTTTATATTTTCAATGAACAATAAGATCTTGATTGTTCATAAGATAATGTTGTCCAGACCAGAGCACAGGTAAATAAACTAAATACAAGGGAACAACTTGAAAAAGCAAAAGCAAAAGCTAATACTCCAGAACCAGCAAAACAAGAAAAAATTGTTAATCAAACAAAGACTCCACTACAAATGAATTATAATATGGTTGATGAGCTAGCCAAGCTCATAATTACCTTACTATTCATGGAGGTGGTTAGGATACCTTGTGTTAGAATATAGAAGATTGTGTGCTTGTTATTCCATTGACGATACCCTCGTCACCCAACCATAGGCCTAAGCCACCCTCCGAGCACCTTAACCTTGACTGAGAATTACTCCAGAAGCAAACCCTAGGCTAGATAGCCAAACAAGGTGTAGCGCATCTTCCTCCAAGGATAGCGCACCAACAATAGCTAATTAGATAGTCCAAACCCTAGCCAAGAGATAGTCCAAGCCAATACTGAAAACTAGATGCTGCTACAACTGCACCTGCAACCCTCCTCCACATGTG
>JASDQU010358176.1:0-10851 GCA_032191745.1 Picea mariana | reverse complement strand
GGACAGTGTCTCACTATGATAGGCCACGAGGTGGCCATGCTAAGTGAGAACGACGGCCACAACATAGTCTGAAGCATCTGTCTCGATCTCAAAGGGATGCTACAGGTCTGATAGTGAAAGTAGTTGGGCTGAGCACAAGTGATGCTTCAAATCATCGAACTCTTGTTGTTGGGAACGGCCCCATGCAAATTTTGCCTTACCACCACCTTTGTTTATTTGGCTGAGGGCCCATGCAATATGGGACAAACCCAACACGAACCTACGGTAGAAATTAGCAAGTCCCAAGAAGCTCCGAAGCTCAGTGAGTGTTGTTGGGGCTGGCCAGTCACAGATGACTTGGATCTTGGATGGATCCACATGTACGCCATGCTGACCAATGATGTAGCCTAGGTAATGGACCCTGTCCATGCCAAAGGAGCATTTTTCTAGGTTGGCGTATAGCTTGTGCTGCCGCAGGGTGTGCAGAACCTGCTGAATATGTTGCAAGTGTTCGGCCCAAGTCTTGCTATAAATTAAAATGTCATCCAGATACACCACTACAAAATTATTGGCGAATGGTCGCAGGATATTGTCCATCATCCTCATGAAAGTGGCTGGAGAATTTGTCAAACCAAAGGGCATGACCAACCATTCAAAAATTCCTACCTTTGACTTGAAGGCGGTCTTCCTGTCTGTTCTATCGGGACCTAGTGGTAGCCAGACTTTAGATCAATCTTACTGAAGTATTTGGCCCCTATGAGTTGATCAAGGAGGTGATCGATTCGGGGAATCAGGTATCGGTTTCTGACAGTGATTTTATTCAGAGCCTGGTAATCAATACAGAGTCACCAAGTTCCATCTTTCTTCTGTACCAACACGATTGGGCTCCCGCAAGGTGACGAGCTGGGACAGATGTGCCCCTTGTGGAGAAATTCTTGGATCTGTCGCTTGATCTCCTCATTCTTTAACAAAGAGCGACGATAGACTGGCCCATTGGGCAGTGATGCGCTTGGGGTGAGATCGATGGGGTGCTTGACCTAGCAATGTAGAGGTACCCCTATAAGTGAGGAGAATATATCTGAGTATTCTTCCATGACCTTATCTACTTGCTTCTGCTATGTGGAGAGATTGTCCACATAGACCTTGGATGTGGCTGCGATATTTTGCTTGTTCTGAGAGCGAATCATGAAGAAGACAAACTTCCCCATCTGCGAGATGACCTTCCTGCATTGCTTAGCAAATATCAAGAAAATAACACTAGGTGGGACTGCCTTGGGTATCCTGTACAATTTCCTGTTCAAAGTAATAATAACACTACGAGGCCTAAACTCATATACATCATGACATTTCCATAAATAAGGTTGGCCCAAAATAACATAACAAACTTCAAGAGGAGCAACATCACACAATACTTCATCTTTGAAGGGCTTGATGCCGTATGATAGTCGACACTATTGGATGACACGAAGATTGCTTCCTTGGCGGAGCCATCCAATGGTGTACGGTTGTGGGTGCGACGTTGTTGACAGGGCCAGCCACTTGATGACCTCTGCTGAGATGAGGTTCTTCTGGCTACCGCTATCAACGATGAAGTGCAGCAGGGTGCCTTTTACCCACATCTATGAATGGAAGAGGTGCTCTCCTTCTTCTGGCTCGTCTGGTTCACCATGATGGAGCTTGGTGGTAGCAATGGTGGCACTGGGTTCCGCATCAATGATCCGTCTTCCCCTTTCTGGTTCTATCTCGGAGTCAGAATCTGCATCTGATTCAGAGGCTTTCACTTCAGCCACTAGTGACTGCTTTGAGCGACAGTTAGCAGTGTTATGCCAAGGGCTCTTATGGAAGTCGCACCACTTCCTGGTATATTTCTTTGTCTTTCCGGTGAATTTATTTGCTTGCGGCTTGTACTGGTTTTCTTGATACTGCCCATATTTTCTCTGTCCTTTGTTCGGTGGGTTGGGGCCACCCTTTCCTGGATTTTGTTGTGAGGGGTTCCGAGGCCCAAATTGCTGCGTTTTTTGTTTGAGCTTCTGCTCGATTTTGATGGCATATCGGTAGGCTGCACCCAAGGATGAGATGTCCAGAAATTCCATTTTGGTCTAGATGTATCTATGTAGAGCACCGTGATACTTGAGCACCATATGTTACTCTGAATCTTTGATACCCAACTTGGTGCGCAAGGTGTGGAAGATATTTGTTAAATCTGGCACTGTTTGGTCTCTTTCTTGCCGCAGTGTGGTCCATTTGGTATACAAGTCGTCATAACTTTCGAAAAGGTAGTATTGTTCCTTAATAGCATCCCTGAAGGATTCCCAGGTGGCTGTGACTGAAAATAATGAGATTTCCTCTGTTTCCTTTTGCTCACAGAAAGTTTCCCACCAATCTTTGACATGGGGAACGACTTTGAGGAGCGCAAAAGTAATCTTTTCTCTATCTGAAAATTTATGAATAGAAAAATACCCTTCTAGTAGATTCAACCACTTGTCTACAGCATTTGCATCTATCTGACCTTCAAATATAGGAATATCAAAGTTTATTTGTACCTTGAAGGGGGCGGCGCCTCCGTTCGAAGAAGATGCGTCACCTATTGGTAGTCACCGAAGGATTTGCGCGAAACTATCCATCATCTCGTTCCTCTGTTGCGTGAGGTCTTCCTCAATAAACAGTTTGAAAGGATATCCTATCCCATCATCTTTCTTTTCTTCTACCACGGGTGGTCGCTTGGGCATGCAAGAGCTTCTGTCCTTAAGAGAAACAAGCTTGAGACCCAACTCTTTGTACTCCGACCTCGTTGGGGACATGCATTAAGATGACAAGGAGCAGACCACTCTTATACCACTGATCCAGATTTTATGAGAAGAACAAAATGAATACAGATTATTAATAGGTGTTTAACACAAAATAACAGAGATACAGTAAAACTGGTTTTCTATTCAATAACGAAATAAGCTAAAACTGTAAAATGCAGTGGAAACAAGCTTGCTGGAATGGTGGCGGCTTATCTCTGAGAAGAGATGTGACGGCAGCGCGCATTCACAAGAAGAAGGTTACAATGAGGCTCTGAAGGCCTTTTTACAATAAGCAAGAATGACAAAAACCATAGACATCCAAAAACCTAACCCTAGGAGATGAAGCGCCAAAAGTCATGTGGGCCCCGTTTGGGTAAGCTAGTACATCAACTTCCCGGGGTCGTAACGTTTGCATCCGATCTCTGTTTTAGGCATGTGATAGCCCGTTGGAAAGGTATCGTCGAGGAGATTCATTTTGGTGGCTCAATATACCTTTGGCTATAATTAAGGATCTCAATACTGAAAAACCTTCATTTAGGCCCTAAAAATGGTTCCGGAAGTAAAAACTGCTAAAAACAGTAAATTGCAAAAAATGTTAGAAAGCTGTTTTGATCTAGTTGGAAAAGGTGGGTGGCCATCGATATTGATCTGGATCAATCCTCCCTCCTTAGGAAGCAATGGTATCCATTGCATTGAGGTTCCCCATTATATGAGGAAGTTTATGCTGAATTTGGCCCCGGGTGAGCCACTTGCCTTGGTGCAGGAGCTGCCTTGCTTTGATGACTCGATAAAGCTGGATCCTTTGTTGTCGAGTGCCCTTGATCTTTCTGTCCACAATCTGATCATTGGATGCCTGTTGTATGTAGTCGGGGTTGAGTTCTGTTGGTGTCAGCTGTTCTGCTACTTCTGAGGTGTCCAATGATGGTGGGAAATAAGGGCGAAGGAGATCCACGTTGAATACTGGGTGTATGCCAAGGAAAGGAGGAATGTTGAGCTCAAAAGCATTATCCACCATGGCCTTGGTGATAGTGTACGGTCCATAACGGAGTGGGAAAAGCTTCCGATGGGGTCCTGTAAGGCGTTCTTTCTGCAAGTGCAACCAAACTTTGTCGCCCACCTAAAACTTATGCGACACTCGATGTTGATTATGGCGCTGTTTGTACTTGTCATTGGACTTCTGTAGGATATCCTGAACCTGTAGGCGGATGTGCTGGATCTTCTCAATGAACTGGGTGGCTTTGTCAGCTTCAGTTTGAGTAGGAGATGAGTCAGTCAAAGTGACCGCAAGGGGAAGTGTAACATCTATGGGACCCAATGGCTGGAATCCCAACCCCACTTGAAAGGGGCTGTGGCCAGTTGAGCTATGCAAGGCTCAGTTGTAGCTATGCTAGACATAGGGAAGGCTCTCATCCCATGTGTGAGGGTTCTCTAAATTATACATGCGAAGGATATGCACAATCATTCAATTTACAGCCTTGGTTTGGCCATCTGTCTGGGGGTGGAAGGTCGTGGATTTGGTGAGCTTGGTGTCCAACAGTGACCAGAGGGTCGACCAGAATGTGCTAAGAAATCGACTATCCCGATCTGATACAATGGTTTGTGGGATTCCAAAATGTACCCAAACTCGTTCAAAGAAGAGCTTGGCAGTGGCCTCTGCTGTGATGCTCTTCTTGCAGGCAACCAGAATCACCATCTTAGAAAAACAATCAAAAACTACAAAAACATAGTCATTTCCCCACTTGGTGGATGGGAGGCCCGACATGTAGTCCATTGAGATGGATTCCCATGGCCTGTTAGGAGTAGGAAGAGGGGTGTACACGCCCTGTTTCTTAGTGGTTGGTTTGGCAATAGCGTAGGTAATGAAGGACCTGATATACTTGCCGACCTCCTATCGAAGTTTCGGCCAGTAGAAATGTTTCTGTAGCATCGCCACTGTCTTTTCGATGTCGAAGTGTCCTGCCACCCAACTGTAGTGGGCTTCCCATATCATATTCGCTCGCTCACTTGATGGAACACAGATATGGCCCAGACGACATAACAACCCATCCTGAAGATGGAAATTATCGACAACTGCATTTGCACCCAACATTGGTAGGTGGTGGCGAAGTCAGGGTCTGTCTCATAGAGTTAGGGCCATCTAGATGTCTCATGGATGCAAGAGTCTAGCACCGTGGTGAGTGCTGCGACTGGCGGTCTGCTAAGGCAATCAACGATGCGATTGGTGCTTCCTGTTTTATACTTGATGTTGAGGTGGAATTGCTGCAAGTATGTGGACCAATTTTGATGGCGATCATTCTGCAGTTTTCCATGTGTCTGCATGAACTGTAGTGGCTTATGATCTGTGTGGATGACTGTCTCCTTCCCAAGAATGTAATGTCTCCACTGGCGGCATGCTTGTACAATGGATTACATTTCTTTGTCATAAGTAGGGTACTTACGGACACTATCGGACAGTGTCTCACTATGATAGGCCACGGGGTCACCGTGCTGAGTGAGAACGACACCCACAACATAGTCTGAAGCATATATCTCGATCTCAAAGGGATGCTATAGGTCCGGTAGTGAAAGTACTGGGGTTGAGCACAAGCGCTACTTCAAATCATCGAACGCTTTTTGTTGGGACCAGCCCCACACAAATTTTTCCTTACCACCACCCCTGTTTATTTTTCTGAGGGCCCATGCAATATGGGAGAAACCCAACACGAACCTGTGGTAGAAATCAGCAAGTCCCAAGAAGCTCCGAAGCTCAGTGAGTGTTAGGGCTGGCCAGTCACAGATGACTTGGATCTTGGCTGGATCCACATGTACGCCATGCTAATCAATGATGTAGCCTAGGTAATGGACCTTGTCCATGCCGACGGAGCATTTTTCCAGGTTGGCGTATAGCTTGTGCTGCTGCAGGGTGTGCAGAACCTGCTGAATATGCTGCAAGTGTTTGGCCCAAGTCTTGCTATAAATTAGAATGTCATCCAGATACACCACTACAAAAGTATTGACGAATGGTCACAGGATATCGTCCATCATCCTCATGAAAGTGGCTAGAGCATTTGTCAAACCAAAGGGCATGACCAACCATTCAAAAAGTCCTTCCTTTGACTTGATGGCGATCTTCCATACATCTGTCTATTCTATCGGGACTTGGTGGTAGATAGACTTCAAATCAATCTTCCTGAAGTATTTTCCCCCCGTGAGTTGATCAAGGAGGTCATCGATTCGGGGAATCGGGTACCGATTTCTGACAGTGATTTTATTCAGAGCCCGGTAATCAATACAGAGTAACCAGGTTCCATCTTTCTTCTGTACCCACACGATTGGGCTCCCGCAAGGTGATGAGATGGGGTGGATGTGCCCCTTGTGGAGCAATTCTTGGATCTGTCGCTTGATCTCCTCATTCTTTAACAAAGAGTGACGATAGACTGGCCCATTGGGCAGCGATGCGCCGGGGGTTAGATCGATCAGGTGCTTGACCTAACAGTGCAGAGGTACCCTTGTAGGTGAGGAGAAGATATCTGAGTATTCTTCCATGACCTTATCTACTTGCTTCTGCTGTTTGGAGAGATCAATAGTAGAGACCTTGGATGTGGTTGTGATCTTTTGCTGGTTCTAAGAGCGAATCATGAAGAAGACAAACTTCCCCGTCTACGAGATGAACTTCCTACATTGCTTAGCAGAGGTCAAGAAAATAGCACTAGGTGGGACTGCCTCGGGTATCCTGTACAATTTCCTGTTCAAAATAATAATAACACTACGAGGCCTAGACTCATATACAACATGATGTTTCCATAAATAAGGTTGGCCCAAAAGAACATCACAAACTTCGAGAGGAGCAACATCACACAATACCTCGTCTTTGAAGGGCTTGATGCCGTACGATAGTCGGCACTATTGGCTAACACAAAGATCGCTTCCTTGGCGGAGCCATCCAATGGTGTAAGGTTGTGGGTGCGGCATTGTTGATAGGGCCAGCCACTTGACGACCTTTGCTGAGATGAGGTTCTTTTGGCTACCACTATCAACGATGAAGTGAAGCGGGGTGCCTTTTACCCACATCTGTGAATGGAAGAGGTGCTCTCCTTCTTCTAGCTCGTCTGGCTCACCAGGCTGGAGCTTGGTGGTAGCAATGGTGGCACTTGGTTCCACGTCAATGATCCATCTTCCCCTTTCTGGTTCTGTCTCGGAGTTAGAATCTGCATCTGATTCAGAGGCTTTCACTTTGGCCACCAGCGACTGCTTTGAGCGGCAGCCAACAATGTTATGCCAAGGGCTCTTATAGAAGTTGCACCACTTCTCGGTATCTTTCTTTGTCTTTCCGGTGCCCTTCTTTTCTTGCGGCTTGTAATGGTTGTCTTGATACTGCCCATCTTTGCTATGTCCTTTGTTCAGTGGGTTGGGGATGCCCTTTCCTAGATTTTGTTGTGAGGGGTTCCCAGGCCCAAATTGCCGCGTTTTTTGTTTGAGCTTCTGCTCGATTTTTACGACATATCGGTAGGCTGCGCCCAAGGATGAGATGTCAAGAAATTCCATTTAGGTATGGATGTATCTGTTTAAAGCACCATGATACTTGAGCACTAGATGTCGCTCTGAATCTTTGATACCCAACTTGGTGCGCAAGGTATGGAAGATATTTGTGAAATATGGCACTGCTTGGTCTCTTTCTTGCCGTAGTGTGGTCCATTTGGTATACAAGTTGTCATAACTTCTGACTGGGTAGTATTGTTCCTTAATAGCATCCCTGAAGGATTCCCAGGTGGCCGTGACTAAAAATAATGAGGTTTCCTCTATTTCCTTTTGCTCACAGAAAGTTTCCCACCCTTCTTTGACATGGGGAACGGCTTTGAGAAGCGCAAAAGTAATCTTTTCTCTATCTGAAAATTTATGAATAGAAAAATACCCTTCTAGTATATTCAACCACTTGTCTACAACATCTGCATCTATCTGACCTTCAATTATAGGAATATAAAAGTTTATCTGTACCTTGAAGGGGGCGGTGCCTCCGTTCGAAGAAGATGCGTCGCCTGTTGGTAGTCATCGAAGGATTTGCGCGAAACTATCCATCATCTCGTTCCTCTGTTGCATGAGGGATTCCTCAATCAACAGTTTGAAAGGATTTCCTGTCCCATCATCTTTCTTTTCTTCTGCCATGGGAGGTCGCTTGGGCGTGCGAGAGCTTCTGTCCTTAAGAGAAACAAGCTCGAGACCCAACTCTTTGTACTCCGACCTCGTTGGGGACATGCATTAAGACGACAAGGAGCAGACTGCTCTGATACCACTGATCTAGATTTTATGATAAGAACGAAATGAATACAGATTATTAACAGGTGCTTAAAAAAAAATAACAGAGATACAGTAAAATTGGTTTTCTATTCAATAACGAAATAAGATGAAACTGTAAAATGCAACGAAAACAAGCTTGCTGGAATGGTGGCGGCTTATCTCTGAGAAGAGATGTGACGGCAACGTGCATTCACAAGAAGAAGGTTACAATGAGGCTCTGAAGGCCTTTTTACAATAATAAAGAATGCCAAAAACCATAGACATCCAAAAACCTAACCCTAGGAGATGAAGCGCCAAAAGTCATGTGGGCCCCGTTTGGGTAAGCTAGTACATCAACTTCCTGGGGTCGTAACTTTTGGATACGATCTCCGTTTTAGGTGTGTGATAGCCCGTTGGAAAGGTATCATCGAGGAGATTTATTTTTATGGCTCAATATTCCTTTGGCTATCATCAAGGAGCTCAATAACGAAAAACCTTCATTTAGGCCCTCAAAATGGCCCCGGAAGTAAAAACTACTAACAATAGTAAATTGCCAAAAATGTTAGAAAGCTGTTTTGAGCCAGTTGGAAAAGGTGGGTGGCCATAGATATCCATCTAGATCAATCCTCCCTCCTTAGGAAGAAATCGTCTCCATTGCATTGAGGTCCCCCATTAGATGAGGAAGTTTCTGCTGAATTTGGCCCCGGGTGAGCCACTTGCCTTGGTGTAGGAGCTGCCCTGCTTTGACGACTCGATAAAGCTGGATCCTTTGTTGTCGAGTGCCCTTGATCTATATATCCACAATATGATCATTGGATTCCTGTTGTATGTAGTTGGGGTTGAGCTCTGTTGGTGTCAGCTGTTCTGCTACTTTTGAGGTGTCCAATAATGGTGGGAAATAAGGGTGAAGGAGATCCACGTTGAACACTGGGTGCAGGCCAAGGAAAGGAGGAATGTTGAGCTCAAAAGCATTATCCTCCATGGCCTTGGTGATAGTGTATGGTCCATAACGAAGTGGGTGAAGCTTCCGATGGGGTTCTGTAAGGCGTTCTTTTTGCAAGTGCAACCAAACTTTGTCGCCCACCTGAAACTTATGCGGCACCCGATGTTGATCATGGCGCTGTTTGTACTTGTCATTGGACTTTTGTAGGATATCCTGAACCTGTTGGTGGATGTGCTAGATCTACTCAATGAACTGGGTGGCTTTGTCAGCTTCAGTTGGAGCAGGGGATGAGCCAGTCGAAGTGACCGCAAGGGGAAGTGAAACATCTATGGGACCCAATGGTTGGAATCCTAACCCCACTTGAAAGGGGCTGTGGCCGGTTGAGCTATGCAAGGCTCAGTTGTAGCTATGCTAGACATAGGGAAGGATCTCATCCCATGTGCGAGGGTTCTTTGAATTATACATGTGAAGGATATGCACAATCATTCGATTTACAACTTCGGTTTGGCCATCTGTCTGGGGGTGGAAGGCCGTGGATTTGGTGAGCTTGGTGTCCAACAGTGACCAGAGGCTCGACCAGAATGTGCTGAGAAATTGACTATCCCGATTTGATACAATGGTTTGTGGGATTCCAAAATGAACCCAAACTCATTCAAAGAAGAGCTTGGCAGTGGCCTCTGCTGTGATGCTCTTCTTGCAGGCAACCAGAATCTCCATCTTAGAAAAACAATCAACAACCACAAAAACACAGTCATTTCCCCACTTGGTGGATGGGAGGCCCGACATGTAGTCCATTGAGATGGATTCCCATGGCCTGTCAGGAGTAGGAAGAGGGGTGTATAGGCCCTGTTTCTTAGTGGTCGGTTTGGAAATAGCGCAGGCAATGTAGGACCTGATATACTTGCCGACCTCCTGTCGAAGTTTCGACCAGTAGAAATGTTTTTGTAGCATCGCCACTGTCTTTTCGACGTCGAAGTGTCCTGCCACCCGACTGTAGTGGGCTTCCCATATCAGCTTCACTCGCTCACTTGATGGAACACATATATGGCCTAGACGACATAACAACCCATCTTGAAGATGGAAATTATCGACAACTGCATTTGCACCCAACATTTGGTAGGTGGTGGCGAAGTCAGGGTCTGTCTCATAGAGTTGGGGCCATCCAGATGTCTCATGGCCGCAAGAGTCTAGCACCGTGGTGAGTGCTGCGACTGGCGGTCTGCTGAGGCAATCAACGACGCGATTGGTGCTTCCTGTTTTATACTTGATGTTGAGGTGGAATTGCTTCAAGTATGTGGACCACTTTTGATGGTGGTCATTCTGCAGTTTTCCCTGTGTCTGCATGAACTACAGTGGCTTATGATCAGTGTGGATGACTATCTCCTTCCCAAGAATGTAATGTCTCCACTGGCGGCATGCTTGCACAATGGAGTACATTTCTTTGTCGTAAGTAGGGTACTTACGGATAGTATCGGACAGTGTCTCACTATGATAGGCCATGGGGTGGCCGTGCTGAGTGAGAATGACGCCCACAGCATAGTCTAAAGCATCTGTCTTGATCTCAAAGGGATGCTACAGTTCTGGTAGTGAAAGTACTGGGGCTGAGCACGAGCGTTGCTTCAAATCATTGAACGCTTGTTGTTGGGACCGACCCCACGTAAATTTTTCCTTACCACCACTCCTGTTTGTTTGGCTGAGGGCCCATGCAATATGGGAGAAATCCAACAAAAACCTGTGGTAGAAATTAGCAAGTCCCAAGAAGCTCTGAAGCTCAATGAGTGTTGTTGGGGCTGGCCAGTCACAGATGACTTGGATCTTGGCTGGATCCACATGTACGCCATGCTGATCAATGATGTAGCCTAGGTAATGGACCCTGTCCATGTCGAA
>JASDQU010358174.1:0-11891 GCA_032191745.1 Picea mariana | reverse complement strand
TTAGCCCAGATTAAATTGTTGGACTAAGAAATTACTCTACCCTAGGGTTATTTGACCAAGATTAGGTAGTTTGGTCAAATTTATTCACTAGCTAACCTAAACTGCTTGGCTAAGATTAAACGGTTTAGCCAAGCTTATTCACTAATCCTATCAACATCAATTTAAAAGGACTTGGCCATGCTTAAACTGTATGGACCAGGTCATTGTTATTGCATGGGGCTTTACTCAATTTCTTTTATGCCCTCTTTTATTCTTTTCTCATTTTCTTTTTCTTTGCTTTCTTTTTCTTTTTCTTTCTTTTTCTTTCCTTTCTTTTTCTCAAATTATTTACAGAATGGAAAATTATTTGGCTACCAAACAAAGTAAAGGGATAACATTTCAGTCACCAGTTGATCCTATAAATTATAGGGTTATAACAACGGCTCCACTTGGGGATGGTACTCTCCTTGTGAAGTGCCAAGAATCCTTCTTCCTAATGTTCTGAAAAATTTCTCCATAGTTTCTTTTGTTGTTTGATTTTTTTTTATTTTTGAAAATTTTGATGACAACGTTCAATGGCTCAGGGCCTTCTCTGCAGGCTTCAACCATATGATCAAAGTTATGCACTCAAAAACTTGTAAGCAAAAGGAAATGGTTTGTACAATGGAAAAGTGTGACTGAAGGCCTCTACTGAGGGGGTGAATAGTGTTTCAACATTCTGCCATTCACAGGTCCTCCTGGAAGATTGGTCCCATCGCTTTTGTTGAGCAGAAAAGTGTTATTTTCTCTAAATGATTGAATCATGTAAGGTCCCTTCCATAGACTGTCAAACTTTCCATGCTTCCCCTTATCTTCATTTCTAGCATACCACCTCAAAACCAGATCACCTAGCTCAAATTCATATTCTTTAGTTCTTTTATCAAAGATCTTTTATATGCTCTCCTGGAAAACCTAAGTTTTGTTGTATACTTATTCTCTAGATTGTTGCAAGTGGATCATCTGGTTTATCCTTCTTTGGGAGTCGTTCGGCTCGTCTTGCATCTCTTACAGAAGTTTCATGATGGGAACGCCTAAAGAGGTAGGAAAAACTGCTTTAGTTCCATAGACCAACTGATATGGAGACATACCAATTGACCTCTTAGTGGTCAGTCTGTCGGCCCAAAGTGCAAAACCATCTTGTTATGCCATGAATTTTTGTTTTCTTGCAGTGTCTTCTTAATAATGTTCACCAGGGTTTTATTGGATGACTCAGCCAGCCCATTTCCCTAAGGGTAATAAGCTGTGGAGTGTCCCAAAGTGATATGATACTAGTTGCAAAAATCTATGAGCTTCTTAGATCGGAAAGTAACTGCATTATCAGTTATTATTTTTCTTGGAAACCCAAAGCGAGACAAGATATTATTTTTCATAAATTTAATGATGACAGAATCAATAGCTTGCTTGCTTCGTACAACTTCAATCCATTTTGTGAAATAGTCTATGGAAGTAAGAATCCATTTGTGCTGGCCTGAAGAGGAAGGATGTATCTCTCCGATAAAGTCTAATCCCCATTGCTAGAAAGGAGATTCAACAGAGATGGGTTTCAGGGGCCAAGGAAGGAGCTTCTTTTTGCCCTCGAACACTTGACATTTATGGCATGAAGTCACTTTCTTATGCACATCAGAGAATAGTGTAGGCCAATAAAACCCATCTCTGAGGATTTTATTAGCTATGGTCTTCCAACTCAGGTGACCACCACAGTCTCCTGCATGAAAATCCTGTAAGAATTTGTTAGCTTCATCTTTTAACAGGCAATTTAACAAAATACCTCCAGGATACTTCCAATAAAGATTGCCTTCTAGAATGCAAAATTTTAATGCTTTCAATTTCAAAAACCTAGATTTAGTTTTTGTCAGACCAGGGGGAGCTTGTAAGTTATGCAAAACAAATATAAGGTTTGTGTACCATGGAGAGTTCAGAAATACCTCTTTCATGCTTGGAGTTGCCTGCTCTTCTTGTTCATCTACTGCAGCTAAGAAATTAATATCTAAAGCATGAAAATTAGCTAGACCTTGACCTTTAATCAATTTAGTAGGTTTAATCTCCATGTCATATTCTAGAATAACAAGAATCCATTTTCCTCTTCTGCCATATGGATTGTCCTGAGTTAAAATGTCCTTTACTACTGCGTTCAGAACATAAGCAATTGTGTGGTAATGGAGAATATAGACTCTAAAATCTTTTATGGCTTTTACCAGAGCAGAAGCTTGTTTCTCCATTATTTTGTAATTCAAAGGAACATCTCTTAAGGATTTACTGAAAAAGGATATGGGTTGTTCATACCCTTCGTTGTTTTTCTGTAGTAATACTATTGTAATGGTATGTTTAGAAGTGAAAGAGAAAAGGTAAAAATATTTGGTGAAGTCAGGACTGATCAAAATTGGAGCCTGTGTGAGTGCATTCTTAACCTGTTCAAAAGACTGCTTGGATTCAGTGTTCCATTTTATTTTTTTGTCCTTTTTTAACATGTTAGTGATGTTCCTGAGAAGCTCGGCCAGGTTGGGTATGAATCTTCTCAGAAAGTTTATTTTGCCAATAAAAGATTATAACTCTTTGATATTCCTAGGATGTTCCAGTTTCTGAATGGTTTCTATTCTACTGGGATCTATCTTAATTCCGTCCTTAGAGATTATGTGTCCCAACAGTTTACCTTCCTCTAATCCGAAAAGGATTTTCTTAGGATTCAGAGAAATCCCAAATTTCCTGCATTTCTCAAACACTCATCTGAGATGTTGTAAATGCTCTTCATCAGATTGGGAATAAACAATTACATCATCTAGATAAATGACAATAAATCTGTCAAGCTCATCCACAAAAGTGATGTCCATCACTCTTTAGAAAGTGGCCCCAGTGTTCATCAAATCGAAGGACATTTTCACGTACATGAAGGTTCCCCAAGGTGTTGTGAAGGTTGTTTTCTCCTGATCATCTAGGTGAACGAGAACCTGGTTATAGCCTGAGAAACCATCTAGTAAGGAGATTCGGATGGATCCAACTACCTTTTGCAATATGTGGTCCATTTTAGGCAATGGTTAGTTGTCTTTTAGGGAAACCTTGTTCAGGTTTTGGAAATCAATGCAAAGTCTAATTTCTCCAGTTTTCTTTCTGTTCGGAACCAGATTTGAAACCCATTTGGAAAATCTTAAGGGAACTATGATTTTAGCATCATACATCTTTTTAATTTCTTTTTCTATCAGGGGAAGTAACTTGGGATTGATTCTCCTAAGTTTCTGTCTGAAAGGTTTTTGTTCTTCTTTTATCGGGATCCTATGTTGTATGATGCTTGTGTCATAAGATTTTAAATTTTCATAACCCCAGGCAAACACGTCTACATATTCTTTGAAAAGTTCAATGTATTTGAGTTTCTTCTGGGGGGGTAAAGATTTGGAAAGTTTTAACATCTTGGGTTTCTCCTCTGTCCCTATGTTACAGTCCTCAACCTCTTTACCACTCTCTTCAATTTTGTATTTTTTTGCCACATCATTAAAATCAAACAGGTCTTCTAACGGAACTAAGCCCTTAGGTAACACGTTATTCTTTAAGTGAAAAACATCAAAATCTACCTCATCTTCACTTAATTCTTCTGAATCTATTTTATTTACACTATGATTCCCAAAAACAGATTTATTTACATCTTCATCATCATTTTCTAAGTCTATATTTGTACACCCGAAATCATTTTTACATTGTAGAAAATATTCAATTTGATCGTTGTTCCCAAATACCTGCCAGTATCTGATGTTGTCTAGGGAAATCGGTATACACTTGACCTCTACTCTGTATGGGTGAGTGGAATGAAAAGGTATCTTGCATGTAGTTGCTGACGTAGCTAACCCATCTACTAAAAGGTTCTGTCCCCTAGACATCACCTGCAAATCGATTTATGTGAAACATTGAAGGGCATCCAAAACAACATTCCTATAAGCTCTAAGACTGGGATGTTTTGCTACATACTCACCTTTAATTTGTTTGATAATTAATTTAGAATCACCTCTTACCATGATTTGTTTGGCACCAACCTTCTTTAGTAGTTTCAGACCAAGCATCAAAGCTTCATACTCGAGTATGTTGTTAGTGCATTGAAAATTTAGTTTGTAAGAATGAATCTCTGAATACATTCATTTGTTATTGCACAACCAAACTCCTGCTCCATCTCCCTCTTTTCTCACATCTCCATCAAAGTCCATGCTCCAGAACTCTGCTGGAAGTTCTTCACTTATTACAATTTCATTTCCTTTTGCCTCAGTGATTTCTTGGCCTTCTTTCAGATCAAGTGTATCTTCTTCCAGCTGAGTGATTTGTTCTTCCATATCGTTGTCGTTATACAGTATGAAGGAATCCAGATCGGAGTGTGAAAAGTATAGAGGGTAGTTATGTGGATTTTCTTGGCTGCTGACCATATATTTCATCAGCATCTCTCTGTACAGTCTTCTCTGTTGTTCGAATACTGGGATAGTGGCATATGACATATCCAACTGCAAAGTGCCTTTCAGCTTGGGCCCCCAAGACTTGGACAACAACATACCATATTTAAGGGGGATGTCCATGACCACAACATCCATAAACATGCTTTTTGCTTGAATTTGAACTAGGGTGATACATAAGTCTTTGATCAACCCGATAGATCTGACTTTGCTGGAGTCAAAAGAGCGCAAATATTTATAGGGTCTCGTGACCTCGAGTCCCAGCTTTTCCATCACTTCTTTAGGCATCAAGTTGTGAGAAGCACCCGAATCTAACATAGCATTGTGTAGAATCAGGTCGTGTATATTAAGGTTAATGTAAAAAGGAGCGACAGCATCGGTGTCGATCTGACCATCAACTTTAGGGCCAAATAGGAGTTCAGGTTGATCATCGGTAAGATTTACTATGTACGAATGATTTGTTGATCCAACAGTCAAGGCCTTTGTGCCTATCTCTAGCTCGATGCTCAGCGCTTTGATCACCTGTGATCGGTAAGTGTTCTTACTCATCATCTCGGAAAGGGGAATGGGAATCTTCAATTTGGCTAATTCCCCTTAAAGGCTGAAAGTAGTGGGTGCTCTACTTAGGCTCAGCAATTCGGATCTATCTACCATAGTTTTATGAGCATGAGTACTTGGTTGACTAGTTGATGAAACCTCAGTCTGTGTTGATCTTTGTAAAATGGTAGGGTTTCTTTTTGTGGGAGATTCAACATTTCCTTTCTCAGGGATCTTCTTGGTAGAAGGCTCTGAGGTCTTCTTGGTTTCGACTGTTTTTTTCATTTCGGTTACCTTCTTTGGGGGATTTTCATTTGTCTTTTTGATCCTTATATTGTACTGCCTATGTACCTCCATAATGGCATTTTAAAATTCTTGTTGTTCTATTTCCTCTGCTTCCTCATTTAACTTTGTTTGAGAAAGAAGGAAAATTTCTTTCTCTTCCTGAGTGAGGAAAATGGCTTTGTCATCGTGAACGTCCATGAGGTTTATATGCATGCCATCTAATTCTTCAATTGTTTCCTCACCTTCATCAGCATAATTTTCTTGTAGGGGTGGTTTGATTTGTTGATCAGGACCCCTCTGCTCCCTTTGATCCCTAGGATCTCTCTGCCTGATTTGAGGAGGATTTCTTCTGAAGTTAGGATTCTGAATTTGTGGAGCAGCTTGGTTGTCTCTAGGAAGATTTCTTTTGGCTATAGTAAGTCTCTCCATCATCCTTTCCATTGCTCTAGTTAAGGAATGCAGTTTGGTGTCAGAAGACGAAGTGGTAGGTTCCTATTTGATCATGACTCTCCTTTTCATCCTCTATCGTGCCCTTCTGGCTAACAAGTTGGCCTCTACACTTATTGCACTTTTCTGCATGTCCTCCAAAGTGGTAGAGCTTCTTTCCCTTGTGGGGGTTTGATATCAGCATCGAAACCGTCAGGGAATTTTATCAATGCCAAACCTTGTGGGGGTTTGATATCAGTTGGAATCACATTGTACAGATTGTTGAAGCGGGTGCAGTAGTCATGTACTGTCTCTCTTTGGTTCCTTCTGATGTTTTTTTGTTCTGACAAGATCTGGAGAGGATTTTTCTTTACCTCCCATCTATCCAGAAAACTTCTTTGAAACACAGTAAGGTCGAACATAGAAGCATCACATAAGCCTTTGTACCATTTCTTAACGTCCCTAGTCAGACCCTGCACAAATAGTCTCATTTGAACGTCATCTTTATCCACTTCCTGCAAGTCAAAATAGTCATTCATTTTATCAATGTGTTGTTGTACGTTCAAGGGCCTAGTACCATTGAACTGTGGAAGTCTTGTTTGATAGTCCTGGGGCATAGCATGTAAAGGTGCGTCCAACACCAAAGGACCATATCTGGCTGCCATGATAGATGGAGGAGGTGGGACAGAAACCTGGATGATGGGTGGGGATGTGACAGAAGATGTGGACGATGAAGGACTAGCTGACACAGAGTGATTGGGTTGAGGTTTTATAGAAGCTGCAACAATCGTTATGGCAGAAAGTTCAACCGACTGCTGGAAGTGGGCTTGGTGTAAATCTTGATCGAGATTTGCTACCAAAATTTCTGGCTTGTCAAATTCCTCAAGGAATCTTTGATCAGGGTCAGCCCTGGGAGATAGTATTCCAGGGATCCAAGGTTGTAGGATGGTTTGATCTAAAAAGGTTTCAGTCACAAAGCTATCAAATTTCGTTCTAAACTGGCTTTGTTCAAAATTGGTGTCAAACTCGAGATCCTAGAGGGCAGCAAGTTTCTCTAGAAGAGAAGGGGACCTGTGAAGGGGACTATGACTCCCTAAACCTTCTACAATGGTCTTCTTTATAAGTAACTGCTTTGGATTATCAATTTCTACTGCAGGTTCTGGATCTGGGTGAGATCAAGTATAAGCTCTTTTAGGAGCTAGAATTTTAAATTTTTATATATTTTTATTTTTATGAATCCAAAATTTCTATGTACAAACTTTTAACAACCTTTGAACATTATCTCTTTCTCAGATTTACGATTAGTTCAGAAATAAAGTTTTCTTCTAGGGAAAAGAAATCGTGGGATTGAAAGTTTGTTCAGGTCCCCAGTTGAGTCACCACTATGTTATCACTCTGTAAATTCCCAGAGGTTGTCAGGGTAGAAGAAATTTTCCAGAGGTAACTTTATCCAACCACTTCGAAATTGGAATCTAGCCTTGCCAATTTCAGAGAGGGATCTCTCTATAAGATTTAGATATGTTTTAACTTTGAGATATTAGGCTAGTTAAGTAGAATAAGATTAAATGGTTTGTTTTTTGTAAAGTTGGTTGAAATAGGGTTTACACAACCATTGGTTTGAGTCTGTATTATAAGGATAGAGATCTAAATAGGAATTAAAAGATTCTTTTCATAGGGAAAGGTAATGCATTCATTGGATTCTTTAGCAGTAAAGTGATGGATAGCAGAAAAGACGAGAATATCAATTAAAGTAAAGAAGCATTTAAGAATTTCTTCACTATAACATCAGAAGTTAAACATTTAGATCTTTAAAGTCAGAGACAGGGTATAGAAAGATAAATCCTGCAACATACGCTACTTTTAAAATATCAGATTAGAAAACAATATGACGATTCAACGAGAAAAACATTTAACACAAAAAAATAAACATCACCAATGAATAACACGCGAGAATCCTGTGAAACATCCCTTTGTATTACTGGAAGATCTCTTGATAAACAATTACAGTCTTTATGGCTTACAGGGCGTAAAGATCAACCCTTCGTACTTCAAAGTTCAAAGTATTTATAATTAAAAATTACATATGATCCTGTCATTAAAGATCAGGACGTGGCAGATTCTAAATTTAACTAACTAACTCAACAAGATACAAAAATTCAGGAACTCTTGATGATGTGTTGAAATATTCATGCTGATTTCTAGGGAAAACCATTGGTGATTCATCTGCACGACTTCATCTGATCGGATTGTTGACTAGACTTGGACACCTCATCTCCTACTCGATCAGATTGCATAGCTCTTCCCATCGTAGCTGACTGGAAATGATGACTTTGAGTAATCTTCTGTATATTTTATCCATCTCTGTGTACTTGGAAAAAGTTGGATTGATGATGAAAATATACCAGATATCGTGTTGTATGCTGATGTCTGGCTGCAAAGTTTCTAAGAACGCCTTGCCCGTTATGCTTCTCTATATTCCCGAAAATTTCAAACTATCTTTGGCCACTGTGGCCAGCTTCTGTTTATAATCAAGAAGGGTCATTAACTTGTCATTTAGGACCCTTAAGCCAGGGAGTCCTTTCTTCTGCAGAGCTTTGGTTTTGATGAAAAATATTTGCACTCCTGTGTCCATAGTCTGGACTTTCTCTTCCAACTGTAGCATTAGTCCTCTTTTGGTTAGAACCCTCTTGACTTCGAGGATGGTTTTCATCCTGTCTTCAATCTTCAAATCCTCTAACTCTTCCCTGGTTTTGGAATTCAGGAATTTAATGATCTCAGTGGCTTCTATGAGAATTTCTCCCAGTTCTCCTCTTATTTTCTCAATAGCATGTCTTCTCCTTTGTACTAGTTCATTTTTCTCAAACATGATTTGCACCATAGGCCATATTTCATTTATGGATTTGGAGATATCCATCCAGATATTTTCCTTGGCCTTATCAAGTGTCTTGCCTGCCACTGTTTTCTTTTGAAGATGCTGCAATTCCTGTTTGAGATTGTTTGATGTTTGTTTCTCCATGGAGTAGCAGGTTTGGTAAGAAGACTTAAGTTCCTGAAGGTCCTCAAATTCCTTTTTAAGTCTGCTAATTTCTGTCTCTTGCAAGTTCATGTCCCCCATGGATTTTGCTAGTTCTACTATTTTCCAGAGCTGTCAATGGAGTTGCAGAGGGAATTTTTGCTATAGATGTTGTGCTTACTCCTGTGAGTGGAACTACGCTCAATGGAATGACCTCCATAGGCATTGATTGTTCCTTCTCCTTCACTAACCTTTCTAGTTCTGCTTCCATCTCTTTCAACTGTGCATTCTTCTCCATGATCAACTTGAGCATCTCATCCTTCTCACCTTCTGTCTCATCTATCTCCTTTGTCTGTGCATCTTGCGTTGGTGGCAGTTTCAGCTATTTCCTCATAGATACTATATCAACATTTTTTTTAAGAATCTCCTCAACTGCTTTCACATTCGAGGGGTCATACCCGATCTTGAGGACCAATTATTCCAACGTTTTAATTTTGTTATCCTTTGAAAAGGACGATATCTTTTCTAACTTTAGTTGTGTCTGAACATTGCTCAAAGAGACTTGTAGTTTAGCAGTCGTAGTAGAAGCATTTGCCAAAGTGGAGAAAACCATTTCTCCAGTTGGCTTGTGCAGATCCATTTGATCGGTCAGGTGCACATCTCTAGTGTGGAACTCGNCTCGAGTGTTGCCCTTTTGTAATCAGTAATTTCCTTTGGGTTGGGCACCTGTGCCTGCAGAAAAGCCATGTGCATTCTACCATTATATGTATCAAACACAGACAACAGTCTATGATGTGTCATTGATGTCTGTTTCCAAAACTAAGCATGATGTGTCATTGATGTCTGTTTCCAAAACTAAGCATAAGTACTGCTGGTCAAAATCTGATTCCTCTTCTTGATCTGGTCATATTTCTAAAAAATACTGAACTTTGGTCCTCCTTTATTTAGCTAGTCGACTAGTGAAGTATATGTCGGCTTCTTGGACAGAACTATAGACATGATATGCTTGCTGCTTGTGATAAGAGGTGATTGATCACCTTTCATAGTCATAGTGGATTGGATTTCCTTTTCGTCCGCCGTGTCAGTTGTATGACTGGATTTTGGCCTTTTGGTATGTAATTGGAAAACTTTAGCAGAGACTTCGGTGACAGAAGGTGAAGTATCCTTCCTGGGTCAAATCTCCTTTGGAGCCTATGGTGTGGTTGTTTGCGAGATAGTAACTGAAGGGTCCTATTGTTCTATCTCTTCTAGAGTGTTCAGCTCCCACTCTGTTTGATTCGTGAACCTTTCTATCTTGGGCTTGGGTATATGAACATATGGAACATTTTTATTCTTAATGTTCATCTCTGAAATTATCCTACACGGAGCATAGTTCCACAAGAAACTAACTTCGAACTTCATTTCTTTCAAAAGTCTGTCTGCCTCTTCCTCGACACCTCGGCTATTCCAGATAAAAAACCCTATTTTCCCTTTAATTCTGAGTTGTTGTTTCTTCTTCAGAGACACAAAATATATGTCGTCTGAGTTTATCATTTGTCTTATGTACTCCAGGGAAAATATCCTCATGGGTAAATACTTGGGCAATTTGTATGGAGCTAACTCACATCCATATACTCTAATCTCAGTGTGATTTTGGTAAAGATACCAATCTCCAGTTTTTGCAAGGTCTGAGAGGTGTAAGATCCTCTGAATCTCCTCATTTATTCTTGGTTCTGGTCTGCCACTGAGCATGCTCACCACTGGGTGGTATAATTGCTTGATGAACTGTTTGAAACTGAACTCTGTGGAATTCTATCTGAGAAACAAAGTCCAAGATGTTACCGCCTACGGCTTTCCATTCTTGTCCATTTTCTGCATCGAGAAAAATAACCTGTCCGCTTGAAAGAAGATGAACATGTAAGCCAGTATGGAGGAATACCAGAACATGATGTCTGTAGCGAATTTTGAAATTTTCTCATGAATACTCTTCGCTAGGAAAGTACTATAGTCAAACTGAGTGGTGGGCCTTTCCTCTGTAGAGAAAATGGACAGAAAACCCAATATAGGTTCATCCACCTATTCGTCTGAAAAATAACCAAGCAAAGAATAGAGCGATGAAACGACTTGGTTTCCCTTTTATGAGAATAGGAAGGAAGGATACGTGGGATTTGACTTGGGGAGTTGAGCATCCTGTGGGAGGAAAAGCTCAAAAATATGGGCTCTCTAAGGGAAAGATAGTTTCTTGTATAACTCTGTTATGATTTCAAGATTAAAAGGGGAGGCGGATTTAGTTCTGGGTATCTGCATCATCTGATCAATGGCCTCTGGTGTGATGAAGAACATAGTTTCTCTCGATGACGAGACTATGGTTCTCTGGTCGGGGAGGTAATGAGCCTGGCATTTGAGGGTAAATTTAGGGAAATGATGGACCTGGGGGAAAATATATAGAGGAATATTGGACTCCTAGAGCCCAATTTCATTGCTCTGATCTAGGAAAGTGTCTTTGAGCCATGACTGCAAATCCGTGAAGTCAAATTCGCACCTTGTATATGAGATTAGATGATCTTTGTTCACTAATGGGATCCTATTGAGGTCGACAAGAGGTGGGAGGAAAGGATTTTCCTCATCTTCTACTTTTTTGGATTTTGGCGCCATCGCTGTGAAAAGTACCTGCAATTCAAACAAAAACGTTAGTGGGAATGGCTGTGGTTTTGGGCTGCTAGCTGAATCGGAGAGAGGAAAAGGAAAATATTTCCAGTGTGAGGATAAGATGAGCAATGGGTGAATGAGGAGAAGGGTTAGTTTTGATCAAACGGATACCCGTTGGGTGTGGGGGATAGATCAATAGGCTAATAGATAATTTAGCCTGTAATAAATGGCCAACGGGTCCTTTGGAGCGTGATATGGCAGGTAAAGAATGAGTGTCGAGTATGACCGGGTGATGTGGAGGGTGTTGATTGAGGACCAGCAATGGTGAAGGGACCTGTGATGGGTGAGCAGGGGGAATGGACTGACAGAGTTATGAGACGGGACCATTAGGAGAAGATAGTGGAAAATGATGTCACGGGATGACGGGGGTATGTCAAAAAAGTGGTAAATAGTAAGTGGTAAAATGGTTTGCGGTAAGTGGTGAGAGTCTGGTGCAATATATTCCTACCATGTTAGCAGAGGGGCCCTGCCAAAAAACCATTTCATTCCAGACCCTCCCC